>KN361007.1:0-29622 GCA_000785685.1 Uromyces viciae-fabae | reverse complement strand
TTTACTTTGTGGTTTAGTTGGTTGGTTGGTTGGTTGATTTGGTTTAATTGTATGAATGAATGAATGAACCAAAAATGGGAGAAAGAGCCAGGTATTTATAGAAAAATCCTTCCTCTAGGGCGCTCTTAATTCCTTCCTTTTGCCTATAGAAAGAGCCAGGTATTTATAGAAAAAATCCTTCCTCTAGGGCGCTCTTAATTCCTTCCTTTTGCCTATGGGAATGTTTTTAAAGATCCCATTGCTGTCATAGAATTATAAGTGAATATTATTCCCTCTTATTCTTTATTACATATTTATAGCAACTTGTAATAAAGAATAATGATATTTTCACGTATTCTAATTTAAGATTTTAGACACTTCTCATGGTCTTAAATTTAAGTAAATATTTTAATTCATTTTATTTTAATTTTATTCTAGAATTCTAGACTTTTTATGCGTGAAGAAGATGGTAGGGCGCTCTTAATTCCTTCCATTTGCCTATGGGAATATTTTAAAGGATCCCATTCCTGTCATAGAATTATAAGTGAATTTTATTCCCTCTTATTCTTTATTTCATATTTATAGCAACTTGTAATAAAGAATAATGATATTTTCACGTATTCTAATTTAAGATTTTAGACACTTCTCATGGTCTTAAATTTAAGTAAATATTTTAATTCATTCTATCTGAATTTTATTCTAGAGTTCTAGACTTTTTATGCGTGAAAAAGGTGACATCATTTCTTTCATAATTATTTTTGAATTATCCTGGGAATAATTATCTGTAATTATTTTCCCAGGGTTCTACATTGTTTTAAATTGTTACAATGTCAAGGAAAATTGTCTAAGTAGGTATGTGTACCATTTAAAAACTTCTCCAGCCCATAACTTTTAAACTAGAGGAGCTACGTCAATTCTGACTGAATTTCATGTATGTACATATGATGGGGTATGTGTTAATCATACTCTAAGCGCCTATGTGTAAATTATAATTATTTCTGCTTTGTGTAATAATTATTCTTGTGGGCTAAATACCTCAAGAAGGGTTTAGAAATCAAGGGTGGCTCCACAGAGTGACCTAGGTTAGTTTTTGATGACGATTCAGAAAGTGTAATAATATTTTATGAATTCTTTTAAATAAAAAAGATATTCAAGATTGCTTATATTAATATCTAATATTTATTATTTGTAGGTTGTTTTGGATAAGTATTTTATCTCACAACCTGACAAAGATGAGAAGAAAAATAAAAATAAAAAAGATTTTGAAGTATGATTAAGCCCAGAATTTTCAAAGTTAAGCCCTCTGGCTGATGCTAGTCTTGAATGTTGACAAATTCATCAACATCTATTCCAACAATCCTTTTTAGCCCTTTTTCCCATTTTACTTCCAGCTTTTCCTGCATCTTTTCCCGTACAAAATCTAACACCCCCTTGTTGGAACCAACTACAAAACCGTTGTCTACATGAAGCCACACAACGACAAAACCCATACTTCCCTTCAACATATACAGGGATTGTTCTACCTCCACTGTTTCAAAACCAAGGTTTGACATCTTTTCCTTGAAGAATAACCACCAGCAACAGGCCACCTGTTTAGTCCTGTACATCGCTTTCTTCAAGTGCATGTCTTTGCCCTTGAGTTATGGAAAAATCTCAGTAGGAGGTTGAACATATACCTCCTCTGTGATTGGACTATACAGGTACACTGAATAGACATCAAAAGTGGATTTTTCCAGCTTGAATTTTAATGGGAAAATTGAGTAAGCGCAGTGTTTTGAGTGAGGAAGTGGGCGCGTATGTATCATTGCAATTGATGCCCAATTGCTGATTGAAACCCTTTGCGACATATCTAGCTCAATATTTTTTATGGAGTTGTCTGGATTTCTTTTAATCACAAAGACCCACCTGGCGCCTAAAGTTTTTATTCCTGGGTGCGGGTTAATTGGTTCCCAAACCCCCAGTTTTTCAAACTGACTGATCTCGTACTTCGCTGCTTCATGCCATTCTGAACTGGCACTCAATTGTAAAGCGCTTTTTGAAGAAAATCTGGATTGATGATGTGATGATCAAAGGATCAGTGAAATGAATATGAGATGATCAAAGGATCAGTGAAACTATTATAAAATGATCAATGGATCAGTGAAAATAAAACTCACTGTCAATGGACAAGTTGTAAGATTTGGAAAAACTAAAGTAAATTTCAATCATGAGTAAAAATACATTAATGAATACATGATTTCATAGAAAAAACTATTTAACTAAAAATAGTGAAAAAGCTATGAGAAAATATACCTAAAGGCAGATAATGAATCTGCAATTCTTTTTTAATCTAACTTAATAGATTTAAGTTAAAATATTAATTTATAAATAAATATTTTCATTTTTAAGATAATTTTTTATATTATATATTTTTATTTTTAGTTTTTTATTTTTATTTTATTTTTATTTATTTTAGTTTTGGATAATAAGTTTTTATTAAAAGACTTTATCTAGCAAAGAATATCATAAAATTAGTAAGTCGTTTTATGAATTCTATGCTTGATATAAAGTATCACTTACTGCTTATGAGTAGTAATACGATTTATCAGTTTTTGCTTTAATCGCTTATTCGATTTATTTCTATTTTAAATAAAAGAATTATAAAATTAGTAATTATAATTTTTATTTATCAAATAGAATTATTTGTAAGAAACTTACAAATTGAAGGATTCGTTATTATCATCTAATTTATCTATTGAATTTTGTTGACCATTCAATAGTTGATCTTTTAAGATTGATTGCTGTTGACCACTCGAGTGGTTTTCATTATCAGATTGTGACAGTAAACCTGTCACAAAAGAAAACAACAGAATTTAATTAATTAAAAATACATAATAATTTAATAAATAAATTATTATAAAAGTTTTAAACAAATAATTTTTAAAATTATCTGATGAGTAAAATACTCACTTAAACTATTTCTTTTTAAAGATTTTAGACAAGGAATGTAATTCCAACACAAGTGAGAGTGATTGGAGCAGTTGGATGACTTGTTTTTCTCTGAACTGGTTTGAAATGAACAAGAACCAATGATGATTTTATTTCATATTATAGGTTTATATACCCATAGTTGAACACCCCTGGCATTGTATGGCCAGGGGTTAAGCAGAAATGAGGAAAAAGCTAGTTACAACTGTTTGATTTAAGGAGTCAGCTCAAGTGAGCAGTTAGAATTTCAACAGCCCCCCTGGAATGAAGAGCTGATGACTGTTTGTTGGAGAATGTTTTGTTGTTATTGTTATGATTATTTTATTTGTATGTTTTTATTTTATTTTATTTTATACTTAATTTTATTTCATATTATTTTATTTTATTTAAAGAAGGTGAATCATATGATTGTTACTAGTATTATTAATTTTTTCTTTTTTTATTTTTTATTTTTTAATTTTTTTTATTTTTTATTTTAGCATCAACTAGAAGGAAAAGAAGTGGGATTCTTTTTCCTTTTCGGGTTTCTTTTCAATTTTATTATTACTCTTCTTGATTTTGGTTTCCGAGGTATTGGAGCCTTCAGAGGAAGAGTCGCTCGGGCGCAAATGTGGATATTTGAGCCAACATTGCTTTGAGCGATGTCCGGTCTTCTTGCAGTATTTGCATGCCTTCAGTTTCTTAACATGATACAAAAATTGAACTGGAGATGGGCCCTCAGTTTTGGTATCAGGCCCTTTTATAAGATTTATTTTTTATTTTTTTATTTTTTTTATTTTTTATTTTAGCATCAACTAGAAGGAAAAGAAGTGGGATTCTTTTTCCTTTTCGGGTTTCTTTTCAATTTTATTATTACTCTTCTTGATTTTGGTTTCCGAGGTATTGGAGCCTTCAGAGGAAGAGTCGCTCGGGCGCAAATGTGGATATTTGAGCCAACATTGCTTTGAGCGATGTCCGGTCTTCTTGCAGTATTTGCATGCCTTCAGTTTCTTAACATGATACAAAGATTGAACTGGAGATGGGCCCTCAGTTTCGGTATCAGGCCCTTTTATAAGATCTTGAGAATATTCAAGTTTGAGCTGTTTTAGTACATGCTCAACGGAGCTAACTTTGAAGCCAAGGTTCATGATCGAGCAAAACCCTTTGAGTGTGGGTGGAAGCTTGGACAACAATACCACTACTAAGAATCGTTCGGGGAAGTCAAGCTGGGCTAATTTCAACTGATTTATTGTTGCTCGTACTTCCTCAATAAATTTTGGAACCTTTGTAAATTGCACCTTTGCAAAGTTTTCATAAGCTAAGACCTGGGATATGATATTGTTGGAAATGAATTTGTTTGATAATGCCGTCCAAACCCGCACGCCATTTAGAGACTCGGCCTCACCGATTGAACTGACAAGAAATTGTATACTTGTCTCATTTATGCTTGATATGATTAACGATGCAGCTTTGCTGCTTGAGTTGGAGAACTTTGTGACTGCTTCAACATCGGTCGCATCCGGCTTAGCAGCGGTCCCAAGTGCGAAATCGAGAACACCCTCCAATCTGAGTTTTGCCATCATCGCAACACGCCAACTGGCGTAGTTTTCGCCATTTAATTGAACTCCGATTCCAGTTGACATTCTTTTGGAGATTTAAATTTATTGATTTTCTAATTAATTAAATAAATAAAAATCTATAATAATTTTTTTTTTTTTTTGAAAAAAAAAAAAAATTGATTGTAGTTGAATGAGACCAGGTTTTATTGAGGATTGATAGAGCAAGGGCTTTTAACCGTGAAGAAAATCTGGATTGATGATGTGATGATCAAAGGATCAGTGAAATGAATATGAGATGATCAAAGGATCAGTGAAACTATTATAAAATGGTCAATGGATCAGTGACAATAAAACTCACTGTCAATGGACAAGTGAGAGTGATTGGAGCAGTTGGATGACTTGTTTGTCTCTGAACTGGTTTGAAATGAACAATAACCAATGATGATTTTATTTCATATTATAGGTTTATATACCCATAGTTGAACACCCCTGGCATTGTATGGCCAGGGGTTAAGCAGAAATGAGGAAAAAGCTAGTTACAAATGTTTGATTTAAGGAGTCAGCTCAAGTGAGCAGTTAGAATTTCAACACTTTTTACGTTGGTTGGTAGATTGTGTTCTGGCAACACAGGTAAACTATTAATTTGCTTCAACCCCTTTCTTCCAATCTCACCAGTAGGTTCTTCACCCATCAAAAAGCAAGTTGGTTGACAACACAATCAGCCTCATCTTGTTGTGTGTCGGTCTTGATTGGATATTGTTGGTAATCTGGGAAAATAGCCGAAGTAGAATGGATTATGCGTCTCTCCTCTGGTGACTAAAATAACCATCCCAAACCAGCAATTGGGTAAGACAACAAAATGCATTCTTGCCCCCTTTTGTCCAGTTTTCTTTGCCGCTCTTTAGGTATGTGAACAATAGCTTTGGCACCAAAAGGAAACAACACATGCAGATCTGGTGTCACATCAAAAAGAATTTTGGTAGGAGTCTTTCCATCTGTGCAAGAGTTAGGCAACCTGTTGTTTATGAATGCCGCCGTAAGATATTCATAGCTCCAGAATTCGCGCGGAAGCTAACTCTTGTGAAGCATGGTCTTTACCATATCCCCTAAGGTGTGTTTAACTCTTTCCGCCTCACCATTCTGTTCAGGGTGGTAAGGCGGAATAGGAGCAAAAAGTATGCCTACCTTCTCAAGTTGAGCCCTCAGAGGTCCTATATACTCTGCTGCACTATCTGTACGTATGCTAGTTGGATAGCGACCAACTTGAATGTTCAAGTTGTGTAACTAAGACATGATTTTTTCAGGAACTTCACCGCAAGCCTTTATGGCAGCACAGTATATATAGATGCTAAGGTTATCCCTCAACGCCAGAAGAAATTGACATCCATTGATGTCCTCTTCGAGCGGTCCGACAACATCCAATACACACAAATCTAATGGTTTGCTGCGTTTCAATCACAAAGCAATGCAAAGTGATTTTTGGTCAATCGATTTTGATTTGGCACATCGTACGTAGAAAAAGACTACCACTTCTTGTTCTCTTCAGCGATGAAACAATCAAGAAACTGTTGAACAATCAGCTTGGATGCATGGCCCAGGCAAGTATGCCAGATATATGGGTCAAACAAAGGCAGTTGGGAGATCTTATGTGTTTTTATTGAATTAGGTGACATTATAATATACCAACAGAAATTGCTAAAAAATGTATGGAAGGGATTCGTGTTTGTATCAAAGAGAGTGAGAGTAGTCTTTTCATGATTTATTTTCCACCCTTCCATGAGAAATCTACCTGTAGACAGTATAACACCTTTAATCTGCTTGCAATAATAAACATTCTTGATCTTCATCACTCCTGATGGTGTTGGGATCAATAATCTACCAATAGAATGAATTATAATTTCATCACCAGGTGCCGCCAATGTCAGAGAAACAGGTGTTGCTAATAAGGATGTAACTACAAAAAATGGAGAATTTCCACTCACATTTGCCGTAGATCCCAAATATAACAATACATTCTTTCCTTTGTTTGTCGTAGTTATGTCGGCACAATGGACCTTGCCTACATTTCAAGGTTGACTTTTGTATTGTTGTGGAGTTTGGTAGGTAGTCTGTGGATCATCATAATCAGCCGGAGGCATAAGGATTTTCCCAGTCACAACATATTTCCAGAATTCACTACAGTCTGCGTACCAGTGCCCCACTTTCTTACAGAAGAAGCAGGCATACCCAAGGTGTTGGTTGAGAGAGTCATTTGCGTGTTTGCCTTTATAAAATGAAGCTTTTTCTATTGAAAATTTTGGATCCAGCGGTTTTTCCAATTGATGTCTAGGTGGAGGTATATATTTATTTGTTGAGTATGATGTATTGGTGGTGGCTTGTTGAATTGCTAGAGCAGACATTTTGACATCAGATGGAATTGTCACAAGTGAAAGAAAATTGTTTTTTGGTTTCATTTTACCAAGAGCCGATTGTATGATAGTTGAGACATCAGAAAAAGTTGGTGGAATCTTCAATTCATTTAGATGTTGATCTATACTGAATTCAAATGTTTTACTATTGATGCCTGAGGGTGCTTTAATAGTGTCTTGAATAATTAAACCCCACAGCTCATCAATATTGACCTTCATATTGGATATATCAGCAATAACTTTATTCCATGTAGCGAGAAGGGTCTCATCAGTGCCATCATGGTCGTTCATCAATTTGATGGCCTTTTCAATCAAAGATAGCTTGTGTTGACAGTCCGATATTTGACATTTGTTTTTTAACTAAGTTGTACAAATTGCTGGCTTCTTCAACATTGCTTGCCTCAATGATTCCAAGTAGGTGAGTATCAATAGTGTTCCGGATCAGGAGTGAAATTGAACTGTTCTGATCATAAGTTAGGTCACAGGCTTGATCCATTCTGGTTTTGATAAAGGACAAATCTTTCAAACCAAAAACATGGTGTAATGTGCGGTCGATACTAGTTTCCCATTGAGTGTAATTTGCTCCATCAAAGATTAGGATATCTTGTTTGGATTTGCTTCATTATGAGCAGTCATTGGTGATTTAATAAATTTGTTGAGGAGTTGATTAGGAGGTGGTAATTGGTGTGGTGCATGGTGTACAACAGGTGGATTTTGTACTATTTCATCCATGGCCCTTTGGAGTATATTGAAATGTTCTCTGAGTAAATTAAGTTCTTCCATTCTTTCTGTTGATGGAGCAGTCCATGGGCTATGAAAAATTTCTTTTCCTTTGTCTTTTAAGTCGTCGTCTGTATTTCTAAACGTCCAACTCATCCAGTTCACAGGCCTATTGGTAACTCACAGGTAACGTGTTTGTGAGAGCCGGCTTTTAACCTATAAGAAACTCTGGCAAGTACTGATGGATCTTCTCAAGTACCCGACGCAACTGGAAGCTCACATGTCCCGGTTCCGACCCCAAAAGTAGATCTGCATTGCAAAAATATGTACTAACCTGCTCAAGTACCCAACGCAACTGGTAAGCTCACATGTCCCAGTTCCGACCTCAAAACTAGATCTGCATTGCAAAAATATGTACTAACCTGCTCAAGTACCCTACACAACTGGTAAGCTCACACGTCCCGGTTCCAACCCCAAAACTAGATGAGGAACGGCACCAGGAGCGGGATGTGCAAGTTGAAGTACATCAGACAAGCTGTGGCACAGTATGTACATGTCTAACTAAACTAGGTTAAGGTTTTTTGTGACATTTTTTACACTGTGACACCTCCGTTTCCAACAAATCTCAAACAACTCATCTCTCAATTCTCAAGAGGTCCTAAAATGTATGATTTTTTTTTTTTTTTCATCACCAAATTCAAACTAAATCCAAACTGACCCACTTTCTTTTTTGACTTTTTACTAGATGGTGTCTAACCATCTTGAAACCTCCAACTCCTCCTGGCCTCCCCCCTTCACCTCCAAACCCACCCACCAATCAATCAATCAATCAATTGACAAACAAACTTGGCACCGATTGAATGGTTGGAACCAAATGATCAACCCAATCTGGCCGATCAATTGGTCTCCCTCCTGGTCAATTGGTTCAGCAAAAAAAAAAAAAAACCAAAAGCAAAAGCAAAAAAAAAAAAAAAAAAAAAACAGAAAAGGAAGAAAGATGAATTTTGTTTCAAAATAAAGTATCCTAAAAAAAAAAAATGAGAGATCAATTTTAAATTTAAGGGGAAGCCAAAAAAAAAAAAAAAAATTAAAAAATTGAAAAAAAAAAAAAAAAAGAACTGACTAACCTAACCCACAAAACAAAAACCCTCACCCACATTTCCACCAGAAAAAAAAAAAAAAAACTGACTAACCTAACCCACAAAACAAAAACCCTCACCCACATTTCCGCCAAAATAAAAAAATAAAATAAAAATAAAAACAAACAACTCTGCCTCTCCTAAGTGACCAAAACTGAAAAATAAAACATCGCTTCCAGGCCCCCCTCATCTCTGACCAACCCAAGGTGATGTTTAAAAAAAAAAAAATTTGAAAAAAAAAAAAACTCATGTATGATGATAATTTTTTTTTGTAGGGGGGATGCCTGCAGGTTGAGCTACCCAAAGTGAGTTTTTAATTTTTATTCAAAAAAAATCTTGAAGTTTTTTTTTTTTAAATCTTAAGTGTTTTTTTTTTTTAAATTTAACCCCATTAATTTGGATTATATTTTTTTTAAGGGGAAGCCCAGCATGTTGAGCTACCCAAGGTGAGTGTTTCTTTTTTTTTTTAGAAAGAAAATGTTGAGCTTTTATTTCATTTTTAAAAATGTGAAGTTTTTTTTTTTGTTTTTTTTACAAGGGAGGCCAGCAGATTGAGGTATCCAAGGTGATTGTTTTCTTATTTTTGTTTTTTTTAAATCTTGTCCAACCTCAGTTGCTTCACAACTAATTTTTTCTTTTCTTCTTATTTTTTTTTTTTTTTTTGATTTTTAGAAGATTGTAACAAAAAGACTTGTCCTTTCTGCTGCCAGCCTCAAAAAATATGTTGCTTCTACTCCAAAACTAGCTGATTCTTCAATGCAAATTAGAAATACTTCTCCAACTCTAGATATTTTTTCATTGCCTCTGATAATCTGTAACATATATTGAAGATGTGCACATTATTAGAATCAACAGCATGATCAAATATCTTTATCTAACAAGAGAGAATCTAGTCCTCAACATAATTTATCTTCTGGATCTATTAGAGCAATCAAAAGAAAAAACTATATTAAAGCTAAAATTCAAATAGAAAGCAGAATAAAGACAAACATTAATGCCTCTGGTGAAAACTTCATTCCTAGCAATATATCTAATCCAAATCCTAATGCCAACATATGATTCTTCAACAAGATAGTCTTCTCTCTTCAAGTGTGAAGTAGTAGTTCTTGTTTTCTTTGTAGGAGTGTTGTCATCTGAAGAGTTTTGAGTTGTTTTTTTTTCTTGGATGATTTTTTCGGAGGGAGAACTTGTTTTAGTTGTTGTTTTTTTCTTGGTGGCCTTTTTTGGGATGAGGTTTTTGGGTGGGGATTTTTTTTTTTTGGGTTCCATTTAAGTAAAGAATTTATTTGGAAGTGGAAATGGATGATTTTTTTTTAAAAAAAAGGATGGGTGAATTGTGGAAGAGTAATGGCTGGCCTGATTTTTTGGTGCCCCTTAAAATTTAATTTGGGTTATGAAAATTGGTAAAAATGTTATTTTTTATCTCAATACTTGACACGTCCTGATGGGAAAAAATTAAGGATTTGGGTTTCTTATCAATGGATTCTGGAGGTTACAACCCAGCTTTTTTCAGAAATCACCAAAGACACAAGAGATACCTCAATTAGTGATGAGCCAAATGGATCTCAGGCTGAAACTGAGACAGCAGACACAAGGTGGAGTGAGTGAATGATGTTGGTGGAAGGATAAGTTTAATCTCACTAGCAAAGAAAAGGAGAAGAAAGAAAGAGAAACAGAGAAAAAAATGGAGAAACATACCTGAGACAGCAGACACAAGGTGGAGTGAGTGGATGATGTTGGTGGAAGGATGAGGAGAAAATCCTTCCACATCTTCTGCCTCAGTTCACTATGTAGAGTATGTAACATGTGTGTGAAATGTGTGTGAACAGAGAAAAGAAAGAAGAAAAAGAAAAGACAGAAAGAAAAGATAAGAAATGTATGTAGCACACATAAGAGAAACAACTTAACAAATGAACTGACTAGCTCAACAATTAGGTCATCCCCCAAAAAAATTCATCTGTTACACTTCCTTTAAGTCACCCTCCCCCCTACATACCACCAAGTTACATCCACAAAGCTCTATCCCCTCTTGCCTCTTCTCCAACCTTGTGCCCTTACTAGATTTTTCAACAAAGCACTCCTACGACTTGATATTTTTCTGAAACTTCCCTCTAGCTGAGTTCAACATACACCACCATACATACGCCACATTCTGATCCTCCTCTCAACACTATTCTAGCAACAATTTTAATCACATTTGTTTTCTTCTTCTCTCATCTCACATTTTATTTTGTTTCAAGTCCATCCATCCAATCATATTTTTTCTCTTTTGTTTTGTTTGTTTGATTTGTGCAATTCATTTAATAATTGTGAGGAATAAAGAAAAAACAACCCTAATAGAAACTCAATTTCTGACTGAGTATTATAAGAGCAAAACAACCACAGAGATAAAGAAAAAACAATCCTAATAGAAACTCAATGTCTGACTGAGTAGTATAAGAACAATTCAACCACAGAGATAGAAACAATGGAACACATGAAACTCAAGCAGTATGGAATTTGTATTTGTGTTGGGAAGTGGTGGCAAAGGTGGAGTGTTACACAGAGTGGTGGAAGCCATCATGCAAGCTGATCAATAGCTTTGGCAGAGATGGAAATTATCTTCAATGTTGTTTGCCTTTAGCGTTGGGGATTCACAGTGCTTTTTGTTAAAAGAGGAGAAAAGCTGGAGCATAGGGTTTTTGGGGGCTGAGTGTTTATGCGGATTAGGAAATTGGACAAGGGTCACTCAGGAAGTGGTGGATTTCAGAGTTGTAAATAGGATATCATATATCATATACTTTAATATAGAACCTCACACATTAAAAATTACAGGGTTAGGGAAATTATCTTTCATTCAAGGTTTTACTCATCAAGTCTCTTAGGGAGAGTAACTGCGGAAGTGCTAAGAGATAGGTAAGAGATTTTTAAACACTAAAGATAATATTATCATCAATATTTTAAACAATATAAAGAAAATATAGAAATAAGATAAAAGAAGCATTTTTATACCTAAAGGCAAAAGCTGGTAACAATAATCATATATATATAAGAATAAGTAAATTGAAGTTGATAATATATTTTAAAGATAAAAATGTTATGAATAATGATAATATTAATGATAAAAGTTATGATAATAATAATGATAGAAGTTATGATAATAATAATGATAAAAGTTATGATTTGATTAATAGTAAAAAGATAAGGATAATGATTAAATCGTTTATTTAATAATAATTGATAATGAGATGATTGATAAAAATAGCGATATGAAAAATATAATTGAAAATAGAAATAATAAATGAAACAGAATAAAATATTTCTAATGATTCACAATTCTACAATTGCTGTTCAAAACATTTCATGATCAAAAAATAGAATCATGAAGGAAATTAGTTATAATGATTTTAATTTTATAACCTTATTTTATAAAGAAAAAATAAATTATGTTGTGATGCTTACAGCTTAAATCATGGTAAGAATTGTTTCATCATTTTATTTAACAACCTTTTATATTTTTATTTGGATCTAAAAATGGTAAAGTTATAAAATAAATATGTCAATGATGTATTAAAATTAATTGAGAAATTTTATAAAAACATCACTCACATATTTGAGTGGTAAAATTATTAGCTCTTTTGAGAATATTAAAATTTATTTGATCATCTTGACAATAGGAAAGGCCAATTTGTTGAAATTTGAAGCTTGGAGTCAACTGCAGCGGATGCTGCACAATGATGATAAACATGATTCAAACCTAACTTATTCTCAATTGTAGTAACAATACTGGTAGTCACTCCATCTCGTACCTCTTTTCTTGTTGCCTTCATAAGATATTATATCTTGCAATCACTTCCAAAGCTTCAAGGTCTCAATTTGGTGAGAAAAGAAAAAACTTTCAACTTTCTCTGTCTCACAAGGATCCAGAAATCCTAACTCTCTCTGCCATTTACTTCCTTGCTTAATTCAACTTTTATCGTCATACAAACTGGATCAGTTCATGTAGGAAATACTTAAAACCTCAAATATATCAATATCTTTAAGACTCATACTGAACTCTCTCCAATTTTATTTCTTTTTCTTGTTTTTCTTTTTTTTCCTTTTTGTTGTTCCTAAAAAAGAAGCATGAGTTCATCTGCTTAGCTACATCCCTCAATCTTCATTATCTGTCTTCCCTAGTTTTTATCAAAAATTGCTGTGGTATGCTTCTTCTCCTATTTTTGAAGAATATAGTTTCTATTCTTCTCTTCTCATATCATTGTTTCCTTTTTAGTTTTGGTTTTGTCTTTTACAATAAAAATCTATAGTTTTTTCACAATTCATTGGGTTTTCTAGTCTGAAGGCGTAGGTGATTCATAGATTCTTGTTATATTTGTCTCAATGAGCTGAAAAATTGAGTCCAGTAACCTGCAGAAAGGCATCTTTGTGTACGGACACAGCTTTTCTTTCCACAACGCGTTAGGCACTGTTTGACTGCCATGAGCTGTGGGCGGATATCTCACACAGATTCAGATCTGCCCTGGAGCAGATTTGAATCTGTGCAAGAAATCCGCAAACTTGCCGCCACAGCCAAACTGCTCCTGTTCTTGTAAGTGGTCATGCACACAAGGTTCAGCAACTTTTGGTTTCTGGGCTATTTTTATTTTTTTTACTCTTCTGCTTGCCAACATTGCCAAACCTCTGAATCCTCAAACTCTAACAGAAACTCCAATACTTTCCTCTTGAATACATCAAAATAACAGACCTACTCAAAAAAAAATAATAAAAAATATCATATCATCCAACAAGAAACATCAAAAAAACAATCAAAAAAAATATAATACAAATCAAAACACAATAAAAATCCCTCAAACTTATACAACAAAAAATAAAAATAAAATTGGTGAACATTCAAACCAATAAAGTTTATTACTTTTATTCTAACAAAGATATTCTTGAGGAGCATGGGGTTCTAACTGAAAGCAGATGGGTCACATCAACTGAGAAGCTTGGGATTTTGATGTACATGCTGGTTAGGGGTAACTCAAATAAGAAACTTCAACAATGATTTCAAAAAGGTGCAGAAACAATCTCTCAATTGGTGTATTTATTTTTTTTCAATTCATGAAGTGCGGATGATTTTTTTATTCTTCTTCTTCTTTTTTTTTTTTTCTTCTTTCAATTTTATTGCCATCTTTATCATTTCTGAAGAACTATCAACAAGCTCATGATTGGACTTGCAGATCATAAAGAAATGTTATCAAAAATCATCACTTTACCTGGCCCAGATGCCCCTACACCTCCAGAAATTGTACAAAATAATAATTTTTTTCCTTACTTTAAAGATTGTCTGGGTGCGGTTGATGGGACTCATGTGCCAGTGTTTGTGGAAGATCAATGTTGATACATTAACTGCAAGGGGTAGCCATGTCCCACAATTTGCACTTAAACATGTGCAAAACATGGGCGCAGTGGTTGGGTGGAACCCGGTCAACCCAATGTCACGCCGGACACAAACCAACCATTTGTTTGCACCCGGTGTGTACACATATGTATTTCCCACAGCCAAACCATACCTTTGAGTCAAGTCCCTCCGCCGGAGGGGTCGCTTTGCAACTAGCTGCCCGCCCCCCGCAGAAGCTGGGATTGAACAAGTTCAAAATCAAACCAAAAGTTTTCATACATGAGTCAACTAAACTAAAAAAATCAAATCAAGTATTCATAAAATTTTTTTAAAAAAAAAGGCTTTTGTTGCAATAAGAGAGAAAAAAAAATTCAATTATATGTGTAATTGAAACACAAAACAAGAATAGATGCATACAGGATCAAGAAAAAAAGAAAAAAAAAAAACAATCAATTTGCAAGAAAGAAGAAAATCTATCTGGTTTAAAAACAAAGCGGAAGAGGTGGAGTGAAGAAAAAGAAAACAAAAAAAATATACATTGTGTATCTACATAAATATTTACTTGATTAGTGCGCAATGTGAAATCAATGAAGCACGTAAAAAAAGAAAAAAAAAAGGTTCAAATTGTAAAATATTATAAGCAAAATGAAATAATAAAGAAACAGGTACAGAATCACGGCACAAGAGAGCAATGTCAATCAGGTAATTCTCTGGAAACCAATCTTTCCCATAGAGGTTCATTCCAATTAAGTTGATTCAAGACATGAAATAAATTATCTTCAGTGCATCCCATTTCTTCATAGGCTTCTTCAGCAGTAACATCTTCTATTTTACGTTCACCATAAACTGACATTGTATCTCTAGCAACAATAGCCATAGCACCTCGATCTTCTCCCTTGAATACCATCTCAACTTCTTGTTTATCTGGATTCAATAATCTTGCTTCTAATATTTGCAGCATAGCTAATGCAACCCTAAATAAAAATGAATCACCCTCCAGTACAAATACATCCATTATTCGTGTCGCTAATTGTAATGGTACATGAGCTGCATATAAAGATCTTAACCATGGTCTTAAATAAATTTCAGGTTTAATTCCACGTTGTTCAAAGTTCCTAAAAATTTTCGGCATTCTCTCTGCTAATAAAGTTTCAAATATTCTACAAAATGCATCCACTTCGGCTTGTCGATTGTTATAAAAGTATGATAAACAAGACTTTCTAGTGATATTCACTAATGAAAGGAATGCATCAGCCGGTGGCATGTTGATTAAAAACATTGCTGCAACGTGTGAAGATCCAATTGGATAATATGGTTTTTCTCTCCAAAATACGGACCAAGCCAATAGAAGTTCTCGAAATTCGCAATACATGGCGCCTCCTTCTTGAAATAATTTTAACTTGGGTAAAGTAATAGCAATATCATCATCAAGACTTTGAAGAATTTCAGTTGGATATCGACTAGGATTGGAATCGATCAATGACTTGGCCAAAGCAGCTGATTTTGTGAAGGCAGCTGGATTTTTTGTATTGTTTTGATGATTAAAAAAAAGACAAAAAAAAAAAAATCTTGGGAAAGTCAGTACTTTCTAAACAGTCCATCGTAGGTTTGATTTTACTACAAATTTTGGTAAAAATTGATTAACACTTACACCGACCCACTGCGCCTGCATTACCAATGCACTGGTGCCACAATCTACCACGATGACGTGGTGGCATCGTACCCAGCCACCACATTTTACACAATGCCTTCCCAGATGCATCATCTCTCAGTACGCCTAAAAATTTTTCCTGTAATATAAGCTTAAATCTTATTCACATTCCAAATTGTTCTTTAGAAAAAAAAAAATCTTACTCTTCCAATTTGGCAAGACCTCCTTCTCCCATGTTGGCTGATAGCTAGCTAGTAATCTCTCCCGCGCCGATTTCTTTTCTGCTTCCAATTGACTCTTGCGTTTCTCTGGTATATATAATTCAAAGTTCAAAATCACAACAAATTGACCATAAACATTTTTTGCATTTTTTGTTCAGAGGAAGAAAGGGGATGTAAAAGGAAAAGCCATATTCTTACGCAATTCTAGACTAGCGGCCATCATTTCGTTAAATTCTTTCAAATGTTTTTGCTAAATGAAAGAAAAGAAGTAGGTGGAATCTAAGGCTCAGTAAAGTGAGAATAGATGAAAACTGGTGAAAGGATAGAGAGTCAAGTTAGACAAACATCTTCGGTTAGAGCCTTTGGAGGCAAGTATTTAGGTCTAGTATGGCTTATAACTTGTTCAAAAATGTTAGCTCTACTACCTTTAACCCCCAATCCACCACCACCTCGAATGGCAGCCAGAGCTTTTCTACCTGCACGTGATTTTTCAGCGGGTTGAGGAGGAGCTGCCATTTGAGAAATAGGTAATGATGCTCGAGAAGGGTGATAATTTTCAGAAGAGTTTGAAGAAGATGGTATTTGAGACGCTTGGTGTTGCTTGGGATTAGTAGGATTAGAGGTAGATGAAGGGGATAAAGAGGGTTGGTTGATACTTGTTTGATGCATAGTTGAAGCATCTTCTTTGCTCGAATGGAGTGTTGAGGGATGATTTCCGGCTGAGGGGGAGATTTGTTGATCATCTTGATCAGAGTTTTTGATTGAGGGAGGAGGTGAAGGATGATGAGGATTTGATTGATCGATTGAAACTGAATGAAAATTGAAAGCTTGGGTATCATCTTTCAAGTCAGCAGAGTGAGTTGAAAAGCCGAGTGAGAGAGCATCATGGTTTGGTGGATGTTGGTTAGAGAAAGAGCTGTGAAAGTTTGAGCTATTGAAATTTGGAGTTGATAATGATTCAATTGATGTTTGATGTTTGAGGTGAGGAGTTGAGTTGAAATGGAAGTCTGGTGGATGTTCTGGTGTTGACCAATCTGGTGTGAATGAATCCATTTAAAATTAATTATTAATTTTGATTTTATTTATTCAATTATTAAAAAAAAAAAAGACACCGAGTCCACCCCAAAAATGATTCGGGTTTACCCCGAATCGACAATGATTTACCCCGAGTCTACCATGATTCGGGTTTCCCCGGAATTAATTCTCATCTTGACGCCTCAAGAGTTTTCAGTTAGCAAGAGAAAAAACAAGCTCACTCGCGCGTTGTGCAAAAAGTGGGCTCGCCAGACAAAAAATCAAGATTTGACACTGTAGAAATTGCATGTTAATTCTTCAAGCTATAAACTTTAGGTAGAAATAAATAAATAAATAAATAAATGGCAAACTATGTTTCTCTTTTATTGTACAATACAAACTTTTTCTTTACCTCAGTCAATCAAGCTTTTGGCAAGGCTGCGTAGATTGATTGAGGGTAGAAAGGCGAGGCATCTAATGAAATCATAATATTCAAACAGAAAATGAATGAATAAATTAGGTAAGAATGAAATGTTTGAGTTCAATAGATCGGCTAAGAGATCTTCGATACCCCTCTAATTCAAATGAATAACTTCAATGCCACTATCATCACTATCACTGTCTTCTGACGAAATTGTCAATAGGTCAACTTTATCAAAAGATTTGTGGACTGAGCATGTCGATTTTAGTCCAGCGATAACGTTTTGCTTGCTTCTACCATTGGTGCCTTGAACTTTGGCACCACTTCCATTACCAATAACTTGAGACTCGACTGGTTTGTGTGAAACAGTCTGCCTTGTTTTAACTATAACCACTTCAACATCATCTCGCACCACTTCATCATCAGATCTTATTTGACTTGATAAAATCGACGGTCTTTCATGATTGACATCATTGCTTCCTTTGGTGTCATGATGGCATGATTTTTCTTCCCAATCTCTGTGTTCTGGGTCATGAGAACTGCTGACGTGATTTGCTTTTTGACAACCAGGCCTTAATTTGATATTAGAATCAGATAATTGTGGGATCATTTTAGATTCGTATATACTTTTCAAGTCCAATAATGCCTCCATCAACTGCGCTAGTCCACAGTGAGATGAATCAGTGACTTGAATATCTTGGAGTGTAATCTTGGAATCAGATTGACTTGTTTTCAGTTTCATTGACGATCGGAATAAATTTTCCAGTGTGTAGCAGAGGGGCACATGAACTGCATTATCGAGTAGTTGCTGGATTACCGTTGATCTTGACTCAGATCGGCCGCGAAGAATATTTTCCACATCCTTCATCAAGGAGGGAAAAGATTCACGCAAACGGTCAATTTTCACCTTAGTCGCGTTTGACTGATGACTTGTTTCAGTGACTCTACTCCAGACAATTTTCTGGTGACCATGATGGCCAGATAAAATTCCACTAGTACTGGATTTTATGTATTCAGAGTTGATAATCATCCACGGTCGACTGAGGCTTTGGAAAATCGTTTTAATCAACTTCATTGCGCTCATATATAACTCTGACCGAGAGTGCCACTTTGTCAAGGGTGAAGATAAGAGTGTTTGGCTGATGATATCGAGTAAGGTCGAACTGAGGAGTATAGATTCCAAATAATCAAGTTGATTATCTTCTTCGTCACCCGTCATCAATAAAATTGTTGTTGCTTGCATATATTGGGTCAAAGCCTTGTCACCGTAAAGGTGGGTAATCTTCGGGCCATCCTTGAAACTTAACTTATAATAACTTGTCAAAGAATAGCCATCAAGTTGACCTAGCAACTTTTCGCGCGTAGAAAAAAAGGACAAGATTTACATTATAGTCACCCTTTGTGAAAAATGTTACATAATCTTACCTCGAGCAAAATTGCTGCGCGACCGTGGGCGCAACATTTCATGGTGGCGCAAACCTTTCCATGAAATGGACCTGGACAATCCCAATCACATCCTGTTACCCGCATGCATCCTCTGCAAATTACTTCACAGCACATTGGACAATAATGGTGAATCTTGTCCGGCGAAACCTGATTACAAACACGCGACAGCTTGGAAACGTAGGTATCATGATCATATGATCAGTTCAATGGATAGGGCCCACCTGGAGGGTTGATTGAATCTCAGATTCACAACCCATACATGGGCGAGGCTTCTGTATGTGGGACCTGAGTCCAAGCAACTGTTGATCAGGTCCGGATGGTGCATCGGGTTCGCTGGGTTCATTGAGACTTGGCAAGAGCGAGGTGAATGTAAACTGTGCATCTTTTTCTGAGGGTACCCATGATTTCACTGATGGTCCATCGGTTTGCTTGTTCACGTCGAGTCGGGATCGTAGGTGAACAGGTGATAGAGAGCGCAGAGGGGAAGGACCGGTAGAAGCCATGGGACTTGCCATCGAAGGATGTGGGGCAAAATTGCGAAGATAACACATCATCTGGCGTGGACTGTGATGACAATCGGACATCGCCAAGCAACAGATACCTTCGGATTGGGCCCGTAGACGAAGGATATTGTCATTAGACAATAAAGCGATCACTGCTCCAGAATTTTCAAACTTGGCCTGGAGGAAAAGTTGGTGCGCGTAAGAGAGTATTTGCGTATCCGCATCCATACGCTTTTTCGGTTGAACAGGACCAAAAAAAAGTAATTAAGTCAGTGTGAGCTGGCCTCAGACCATTTAATTATGCTGAATACGCTCAAAACGCACACGCTTCACTTCTGACTCTTCTTCGATTTTTTGAATGAGTACGTTGGAGACGTTAGATTTCGTTATGCTCAAAAGCCAGTTCGTGGCCTGTCTTGCTAAAGTGCCCATCGTAAGTTGCAATGAGGATCTGCCAGCCTCATAAACATCTACCGGTTGTTGTCGGTTCTTTTGCATGTCCAGTTCCCGTAAAACTGCTTGTGGTACTAAAATTCTACAGCTTGAGCTTAAGAGGGGAATGACAGCCCGCAAAAAGTGTTGGTATGATAGAAGAATATTGGTATCTAGTATTATATCGATCTAAGCTCACAAAAAGATCAAGTTGAGATAGTTTTCAATGCTAGCTGAGATATCAAACATGGGAGACAATGTACAATGACGGACCTGTTTGTCATCGTCAATTATAACGGGCATCTGTTTGTTACCTTTTTCTTCATGCATGATATTTCTTAGTTAGGATTAAAGAAGAGAGAAGAGCAAAAAAGAACGATTAAGTTAAGAACTAACTTTGAGACCTCCGCTGGTTACGTTTCGCGGTTTTGGAGAGGTAATTCATTTGGGTTGACCCAGAATGAGATGGTCCTGAATGATTGTCCGGCAGTTTTTCATTCATTGAATGAGAGCTCAAAACAGCAAAGGCGTTAGGGGACAGAAGCGATGCACGTTTGGGTAGATTGGCGATAGATCTAGAAGCGTTGTGAACATATAATTGAGATTTATTAAGGTTTACTTGCGACTGAGACTGAGACTGAACACAAATCCAAGGATTGCGGTTGAATGAAGTTTGGATGGAGGTAGATTTGTGCTGCAATCCTTTTTTCTGCAAGGAAATAAGTATATTGAAAAAGAAAACATTGTAAGACCAACTTGAAAGCAAAAGGAGATGAAGGAAATTATATTTTTGAATTTAGTAGATGTTTTTGGCTGACTACGACTTGAGTCCAATTACTTTTGTATTGAGATGAACTGTGACAGAATAACGGAGGATTCGGAGGTGAGGGTAGACCTTGCGTGTGAGAAATTACAAGTTTTGTATCCTTTGCCTTGGAATTTTGCTTGACTAAATGGGATTGACTGTGGCTTTGGATATTTGAGGGTAACTGCGATAATTTTTCTGCAGCTGAGGCGGTTGTGTAGTCCACTTGTACTGGACCTTGACATGATTCAAGACTGAAGGGGTCAGAGAAATAATGGTTAATGAGAGTTAAAAATAAAAGGATGGGATCAGGGAATAAGCAAGTGTACTAACTTTGAGGAGGGGGAAATCCAGCGATGAAATGGGAGATGGAAGTATAAGCTAACACATTATGATGAACCGAAGCCTGGAAAGAGTTGAAGGGGAGGAAAAGTGGGCGTACTGTTTAAACGATGAGGATTCTGGTGGGAGAGAGACAATCCTTCCAGATCTTGGACGCAATGAAGGGTGTCGTGGGCTAATCGATCCGGCGAATAATGGGAATGAGGGCGAAAATGGATGAGGTGCTGATAATTACGGCGATGATGTTGGGCTGGATCTTCCTCAATGAATCTGGTTCGCTTGTGTAACGGTGCTTGGGAATGGCGATTAAAGGAATGACGCTTGTTGTTCATAATTCTGGTATTAGCTACAGACGGGGTTGAACGATATAATGGAATAATCGGGGAATCCAAAATCAAGAAAAAGAACGAAAGAAGCTGAAGCGGTCACAAAACTCAACAGAAGCGATGTCACTGATTATATAAACCCTAAACCCAAACCCACCTGTGGTCAAGTGGATTGAATATAGGGTTCCTACCCGGCAGCTCGGATCCGGATTTTGCTTATCTCGCGCCCGAACCTCGCAGGTATCCGACCCCGCACCGGGTTTTACCGGGTTCAGACAAAACATTTTTTAGGCCAAGATGGAAGTCAATGACTTGGAATCTTGACACAACCAAAGGTCCAACCCACATATTCCGCACGTTCCTGCCTCCATGTCTACTCGGTGTTCATCAATCTCCTTCAGCTCAAGCCAATCAGATTCCACCCTGCGCAAGCGGGTGATGAATGTTAGGTTAGATACTGGATATGCATACAATATGCAATACACTCAAACTCGATTTAAAACCGGGGATGACAGTAAATAAAGATTCCCATTCTCTTTCAACATTTCGGGAATCAACCATATTTACTTATTGATTATTTACTGTCATCCCAGGTAAGCTTCTTCAATATTATTATATATTATCATTATCTCTTTGACTTTAATTATATTAAATTTATTGTTGTGCTTTTGTTATTTCTTTTTATCATTTACTTTTATCATTATTCTCATTCTCTTTGAAAATTTCGGGAATCAACCATATTTACTTATTGATTATTGACTGTCATCCCAGTTTGATGCATAACAGGTTATGAGCCATTTGTGTGCTACCTTCTGAATCAACGTTTAATTATGATTGCAATAACCTTGTTTTCTTCGTATTCAAATCGAGCAAACACTTCCAATTCTTGAATCTAACTTAGGATGAGCACCGATAAAGGGAAGGAGCCTGCAACTGATAGACGTCGAAGCACTTCACAACATTTCTCTGTCTCTCAACCGGCTGTTCCCTCAATGTCTACTACTACTGCAAACTCTAAACTTGATGAAATATGTGATAGAATCAAAAACCAGCCAATTGAACAGCTCAGGGCTTCGAACACCTTGTCTTCATTATCCCCTTCTATTATGCTTACTGCGGCTACCCCAGAAAGAGTCACACCGAAGATCAATCAATGAAGGGCCAAACCAATCAATTTAACACCATCTAACCATTTTGTTGCTCCACCAACTACTGTTGCAACGTCAATACTCAAGCAACCAATTGCCCTTATGCGTTTATTTAGTAATATTAGCAAACTCGAGGCTGATGGTAGTAACTACAACGCCTGGCTAGTTACTTTAAATCAATGTCTTGAATTCATAACCAAGAAAAAAGGAATCCTCATGGATAAGAATGTTCACATTACAACATCTGAAGAAATCGTGATCAAGCAAGCTCTTCTCTTTACAATTGATGATCAACTCAAAATTGGGGTCGCTGAGATAAACAATGGGTTGGAGGCTTTTCAATGGCTTTCTGATTGCTTCACGGTGATAAGTAGAACAACTCATCTCGATCTTGTTTGTAAAGCACTAAAATTGAAGTTTAATGCAAATGAAAATAAAGCGGATATTGAGATGCACTTTAGAAAAATCAAAGCAATCGGGAAAGAATTGTTTAGGAGCGGTTTTGAAATCAATAACGAAACGTTTATTGGTTTGCTATTTCATTTTTTGCTACCCAACCTAGACCAGCATCCTTTTGTCAATGTTTGCAGACAACTAGACAGTAGACTAGAATTAGATAAATCTCAGATCTCAAACCGAGAATTAGTACGACTGGCGAAGATTGAATTCTCACACTTCCGCAACAGTCGAAGAAGTAATGATAACCCTCCTCAGAACCAATCTCGGTACTGCTCATATTGCCGTAACAAAGGTCATTCTGTTGAGAACTGTTTCAAAAAACAACGTGATCAACAAAAATCATCCAATCAAAGCAAGAATTTCAACATATCAAGAAATTCTCACAATTCTTCTCGATCCAATGCCACTGCTCATCAAACCAGCTTGGACGATCAAGATTCACAACAAACGGTGGCGAAAGAAGAAGACGTTATTGTCCAATATGTTGAATTCAGACAGAAGTTTGACGATGATAACATTGATGTTTTTCTTCAAGGTCAAAACACGGGTCTCATGGGATTTGACTTGTGCGCTACACATTCTTTCACAAACGATTTAACTCTCCTTTATGATAAAAGGAAATTATCTTCTCCTAGACCTTTTCGTGTCGCAACTAATGTCCCTTCAAGTTTTGTTACACTAGTTGGGAAGATGACTTTTGAAAATGAATCTGGGACAATGACAATCAATAACGTCTACTATAGTCCTGCTTTCACCACCACTCTAATCTCTATCGAATCATTACTTCTCAGCAGAGGGAAACAGAGCATCGACTCTGATGGTAATTTCATTTTTTACTCAAATGTTTTTCAATTCAAAGGCGCTGGCAATTGCCTTACAAAATTTTGCTTAAGGATAAGCCTGTTGTTCAAATCCCTACTCCAATGAAATTCAAATCTGATATTTTAAATTCAAAAATCAACTTGATAGTATGTGATGTGTCCATGAACACACCAAAGAATGATGCTCTACTTTGGCATTGGCGATTGGGTCATATAAGTATTCGGCGAATTGAGCAAATGATTGCGAGCAAAACCTACCCCTCCCTAACCGATAGACTAGTTAATAAAAACTTTGTTTGCGAAGATTGTTTAGCCAGCAAGTCAAAACTTGATCGAAAGCGGGACTCGGAAGATAAGAAGATTGAACCGATGGATATAATTGTATCTGATGTCATTGGTCTTTTCGTTGAAAGTTTTGATGGGGTTTGTTTTATTGTTTCTTTTCGAGATCTTGGTTCTACTTACTCTGAAGGTTTTTTACTGAAGAAGAAAAGTGAGGTATGCAACACTTTCAAACGATACATTGAGCAAATGGAACGTATGACGGGGAAGAAACTCAAATGTTTCCGCACCAATGGCGGAGGCAAATTCACATCTAAAGAATTCACATCATGGCTGAAGGACCGAGACATTGAACATCAAAATTCAATGCCTTATGAACCCAAGCAAAATAGTGCTGCGGAACGTCTTCATCGAACCATTGGTGAGATGGCTCGCACTTCTTTGACCTCTTCGGATTTACCAGATAAGTTCTGGAGTTGGGCATATTTATGGTCATATTTCACACACAATAGACTGATAAACTCAATTACCAAGGATAAGACGCCACTAGAAGTAATGTTCAACCGCAAACCGATGTTTGACATGCTAAGAACGTTTGGGGAAGTAGCATTTGTTCATAAGCCTCATCACCTACGCAAGACCAAAACCGACATTAGAGCCTGGCGTTGTCAAGTAGTGGGATATGTCCAAAGGGGGAAAGGATGGATTTTTTGGATTCCGACGGCAAACACTTTCTTTGAATCCTCAATTGCTAAGTTTCCTTATTCAGCTGATGTTGATATAGCTCCTTCTTTTCCTCATAAAAATACTAGTACATTGTCCAATAGTATCAATCAAATCTTAAACCCGATGCCGGTAAATGTTCCAAAACATTCAGTATTCGATCTTTTGAACGAGCAAGACGTACCATCCTATGTGATGGATACAAAGTTAAATTTAGAAACAAATGCACCCTTCAACACTATCAAGGAACAGCATGAGCTAAACAATGGGGTCTCTGATACGACTCGTCGATTCATGTGTTGGAATGCACCTCGATCTTTTCAACAGGCAATGAAAAGGAAGGATAGTGAGGCATGGAAGGCGGCTTGTGACACCGAATTAAAGAATTTGCAAGACATGAACGTATGGCACTTTGAAAATCTTCCAGAAGGTAAACTTTTGACAGATGCACGGTGGCTTTTTGTCATAAAGCGTAACCAAGATGGAACTATAGAGAAATACAAAGCTCACTACATTGCACAAGGATTTACTCAAGTTTGGGGGGAGGATTATTTTGACACGTTCACACCAACATCAACCTTTTCTTCTCTCCAGATGTTGTTGGTATTGGCAGCAAGAAATAGATGGATGGTCCACTCTTTTGATGTAACGGCGGCATACTTACATGGTCCAATTTCTGAGCCCGTTTGGGTAAAAGTCCCTGAGGGCATAAATATTCCGGCAGAACATGCGGGGAAGGTTCTTCGTTTGGACAAAGTGTTGTACGGAACAAAGCAAGGTGGACGTTGTTGGTGGAAGTTTTTTGCTTCCGTTTTGAAACAACACCATTTTCAAGTTATTCACTATGACGATTCTTTTTATCATTTTAGTAAAAATAATAATATCTGTCTGATTTGGATCCACGTCGATGATGGTGTGGTGGCGGCTTTGTCGGAGGAAATGATGACCAAGATAAAAGCGGTGATGCATTCTGAATTCAAGGTGAAATGGAAAGACACACTGGATTCCATTGTTGGTGTCCGAATCAAGCGGCCTAGACCGGATATTTTTGTTTTAAGTCAACCTTTTCTGACTTCAAAAATCATCCATACTTTTGCTAAAGACATCAATGTTTTGAAACATCAACCTTTGAAAGAAATAAATACACTGAAATCAACGGAGGAAAATGAAGAGATTATCAATCCCAATGGCTATTTATCCATCATAGGGTCGCTGAATTTTCTTGTGATAGCAACTCGACCTGACCTTTCTTTCGCTGTCAGCTTCTTGTCTCAATTTTTGAAGAATCCAACAAAACAACATTGGGAGGCAATTAAACATCTACTTAGCTATGTCAAATACAAAGGAACTGTATCCCTCTCACTTCAACCGAAGGACACTCAGACTCCTTTAGCTACGTATGTTGATTTGAGCTGGGGGGGAGAATTTTCTCGAGAAACTCATGGTTCAGTTTCTCTATTATACAATTTCCCCTTTCTTTGTGCCAGAAAGAGGCAGACATGTGTTGCGGCCTCAACTTGTCATGCAGAGTTGATGGCCCTAGGCTGGACTACTAGGTCAAATATCTGGTTAAAGAATCTTTTTCAGGATATGACTGGGAAATCAATCACACCATTGCTGTACTGTGACAACAATGCTGCGGTGAAAACAGCGAAAGACAACACTTCCAACAAAAGAACCCGGCATATTGACCGCAAATTTTTCTACGTCAATGAACAGTTGACAAAAAGTAATGTTTCAATTGCATGGAATATACCAACATCTGATCAAATTGCCAATGTCTTCACCAAACTGCTATCCGGACAATTACTTGAGAAGTTTATTGCATGCCTCAAAATATCACAACAGGATTATGATATCCATTATGGCAAGTCCCAGGGGGTCGTATGCGCTAGAGCGTCTATCATACACCCCCCACGATTCTCCGTCTCCCTCATTCTTAATTTTTAAGGGCATAATAACGACAATCTCTTCCATTTTTCTCATATAGGTGATCAATTTACCAAACAAGCATCAACATCGATCACAATTTTTTTCTTATTCTTTCTTTCCATTTCTTTTCTTTTGAATCGTTTCCTTATTTCTTGATTTCATTTTTTCTATTTCTCTGTTTTACTTTCCGGTTGTCATCGAGTTTTTGTGGGGGTGGCTGTTAGGTTAGATACTGGATATGCATACAATATGCAATACACTCAAACTCGATTTAAAACCGGGGATGACAGTAAATAAAGATTCCCATTCTCTTTCAACATTTTGGGAATCAACCATATTTACTTATTGATTGTTTACTGTCATTCCAGGTAAGCTTCTTCAATATTATTATATATTATCATTATCTCTTTCATTTTATTATATTACATTTATTGCTGTGCTTTTGTTATTTCTTTTTATCATTTACTTTTATCATTATTCTCATTCTCTTTCAACATTTAAAGTTTTACCCTTATTAGTCGGTCATCCGGAAGATTTGTTCCGGAGGGGTCTGCGGAGGAGTAGTTGTTCCTTCAACAACGGGTGAGGCGGGAGGAGGGTTAGGAGTGGAAGGGGAGGAAGGGGAATTGGGAGCGGGCAATAAGGAGGGAGGATTGGGAGAGTTGGGGAAGGAGACGGGGAAGTTGGGGAGGAAGGAGCAGGGGGAGACGAAGGAGGAAGAGACGGTGGTGGGGGAGTTGGTCGGCGTGGGGAGGATATGACGATTATGTCTGACGGCGTTCTCAACAAAGCTTTTGGCTTCGGACGCTTGAATATCTTTGGTAGTTCCACTGGCCAGCGGCCAAAATGGTCCCGGTGAATGAATCCGGAGGCAGCAGGTGGAGTTGTGGGGTGCTCCGGAGGTGAAGGTTGTGGAGGAGAAGGAGTGGGAGCCGGAGCTGGGGCGGAAGGGCCAGCTTCCGGGATGAGGGAGGTAGCGGGAGAGGGAGCGGTGGTGGGAGCGCGGCGCTCTTCGTCACGGTGTTCATTTTCCACCTTGCGTGGTTCCTCATGAGGGTTTTTGTTGGCGAACTTGCAATTTGTCCACGCGGGAGTTTGAACCCGTTTTCGGGCGGCCCACTCTTTTGCGGCTTTCCCCACTCGGCCATGGAAGTGAAGTCGGCTTTCTCGGGAGCCAGATCGTGGAAGGTTCCCCGTTCAACAGGGGATTTTTTGAAGAATTGTCTAGTTGGGGGAGAGCGAGGGCGGCGAGGAGATCGGCGGCGGGGAGAGAATTGGGGAGAGGGGTTGCGCCAACGGCGTGCGCTGGGGGGAGTGTCGGCGGAATGATCAGAGGGAATGGTTTCTGAATCCGGCACCACGAACAAGTCTGCCCAACGAGTGCGTTTGCGAGGGCGGGACGGACCAGGAGAAGGTTGGCGATTTGAACTTCGTTGTTTGGTTTTCGGCCGGAATGAGCAAGCGCGGTGAGCGCGGGAGCATTGGGTGCAAGTGTTGTTTTTCAGGGTCATTTTGTGCTCTCATCAAGATTATTAATTAAATTAAAAATTATCAACTTAATTTTATTAGGTTATTTTAAAAATATAAAAATTAAATATTCCCTGTTTGTCTTTTATGACATTGGTAGACATTAAAACTCCTATATTTAAATTTACCAGTGCTTTGCCACAATCTGTTATGCTTTGTCATAACTGTTAAGCTTATTGATTTTACTAATGCTTAGACATATTTTGTTATGCCTTGTCATAACTAGTAAAAGATTAAATTTATTAAATTCATTATATTTTTCATTTATTCAATATTTTTAACTCTTATTTAAATATTAAATTCCTTTATTGTTAATTACTAAACCCCTTTCTGGGGCTCCTGATTGTTATATATAAAACTGTGCTTTGTCATGAAATAAAAAGCATTCAGTCTCCTACTTTTTCCTCTAGACTACGCACCATAGACTGTTTCCAGCCTGTCCCAGCTGATTCTCAATTTCTATCTCAACATCTCTCCTCAAGAAAAATAAAACAAAAATCAAAAACTCAATTAAAAACAACAGCAAGCAACGCCGGGAGTAGGTTGGAAGCAACGTAAGACTTTTCTGCGTTGGAGAGACTCGGCGCAACGGGTGCACTCCATTGCAGCGGGTTGACTGGGGTGGGGAGGTGTGGTGAATGGGTTGGGGAATGGGATCGGAGAGGTTGGTTCATTTGGAAATGGGGAAGGTGGTGAGGAGGGAGGGTTGAACAATGGTATCGATAGGGAAAGAATCGCTGGGGACTGTTGTTTTTATGGTCTTGATTGTTGATAACTTTGGGAGATTTTAAAGAAAGAATAAAATTAAGGAGGGTTTGAAAGAGGAGCTGGTTAAAGGATCATAACCAATGGGGTTTAAGTAAAATAGGCTCAGACTCGATACTTTTTATTTCAATGAGAAAGAGAAAAATTCAAGAAAAATGTTAAACCCCCTAGGCATGATAAAAAGGGTTTAATAATAAAGAATAAATATAAAATAATAAAGAATAAATATAAAATAATAAAGAATAAGTATAAAATAATAAAGAATAAATATGAAATAATAAAGAATAAATATAAAATAATAAAGAATAAATATAAAATCATGTAAAAGAAATATAAAATAAAAATATATAAATAAATGAGACACAAGATGTGAGCACATCTATTACAGAAAAACAACAGGGACAGGATCCAAAAGCGAGGGGGATGTGGAATTTATATTTGTGTTGGGAAGTGGTGGCGAAGGTGGAGAGGCATGCAGAGCAGTGGAAAGCATCATGCAAGCTGATCAAAAGCTTTGGGGAAGACGGAAAGTATTTGCAAATTTAGTCGCCTCAGGATATACCAAAAGCGGAGGGAAAGTGGAATGTACGGTTTATGGGGGCTGAGGGGTGATGCAGATTAGGAAATCAGACGTGGGTTACTCAGGAAGGTGCTGCGGGGTAGATTGGTGCTAAGGGCTGAGGATTAGCAG
>KN361006.1:15042-30836 GCA_000785685.1 Uromyces viciae-fabae | reverse complement strand
CCCTCTTCTTCCTAATCCTCCTCATTCACTTTTACACATCACTTATATATTCATACTATATTCTTAGCTCATCGATTGCGCCCGGGATCCGTGAATCTAGTGATAATTAAAATTCTGAACTCTGTTTCTGCTCAACAGACTAAACTTAAGATACTCCAATAAATTCCTCATCACGAGTCACAGTTAGTGGTAAGTATACTAACCCTTAAAAAAGTAGTAAGTACTTTTTTTTAGTATATTTTCTGCACTTAATTTATCATAGGGCTTTAAATCACCCCTGCTTAGCAGGCCCCTATCCTCAGGGCTTTAAATAACCCCAGTACAATACTGGCCCCTGTTAGATTCGAAGGGTTTTTCAAAACCACCCCTATCTGTGAACAAATAGGTCCCTTCTACAAAAAGAAAGGGCTTTAAATAACCCCAGCTCAGCTGGCCCCTTATCTTAAAAATTATTATTTAAAAAAATATTAAAAATATATATAAAATCATTAAAAAGGATTTAAATATAAATAAAAATCCCTTCATACAATTCTTTGCACCGTGTGTAGCTAGTAGAGTTAGGCTCTAGGCATCACATAGGTTGACAGTTACCAGACAAATTGATAGATTTCTTGGCACAGTTTGTATGACTTGGTCCTAGGAGCTCTTGCTCATAGTGATCCTGACCTCACTGTACAAAGGCATCCATTTGGGATTTCAGCAGTGGTCACTGCGAAAAAAATCTCCTGCAAGTGCCAGCAGTTGACATGCCTTATCTTAAAATTTATCATTTAAAGATATTAAAAATATACAAAATCATTAAAAAGGATTTAAATATAAATAAAATCCCTTCATACACTTCTTTGCACCGTGTGTAGCTAGTAGAGTTAGGCTCTAGGCATCACATAGGTTGACAGTTACCAGACAAATTGATAGATTTCTTGGCACAGTTTGTATGACTTGGTCCTAGGAGCTCTTGCTCATAGTGATCCTGACCTCACTGTACAAAGGCATCCATTTGGGATTTCAGCAGTGGTCACTGCGAAAAAAATCTCCTGCAAGTGCCAGCAGTTGACATGCAGCATCCTTTGGTTTTATTCAGTTTTTACTTCAACATAATGCAAGATTCAATTTTTTGCACAGTCACTGTGCATCCTGCACAGTCACTGTGCATTGTAATAAAAATCCCTTCATACAATTCTTTGCACCGTGTGTAGCTAGTAGAGTTAGGCTCTAGGCATCACATAGGTTGACAGTTACCAGACAAATTGATAGATTTCTTGGCACAGTTTGTATGACTTGGTCCTAGGAGCTCTTGCTCATAGTGATCCTGACCTCACTGTACAAAGGCATCCATTTGGGATTTCAGCAGTGGTCACTGCGAAAAAAATCTCCTGCAAGTGCCAGCAGTTGACATGCAGCATCCTTTGGTTTTATTCAGTTTTTACTTCAACATAATGCAAGATTCAATTTTTTGCACAGTCACTGTGCATTGGAGTATGGTTCAATTAAAGTTTGAGTAAGGTCAGAGTAAAATCAAATTTAAACAAAAGCTACTGCATGTCAACTGCTGGAAGTTGCAGGAGATTTTTTTGCAGTGGGTTTTTCCTATTTATAATGCTGTTCTCCTCCGGAGTTGGTTTCTCTTTGTGTACTCTCCACTTTTTTTCCTCCTTTAAAAACATTTTTAACCCTTACTCGACAAGCACTCCCGAGACACTTGTCTTTAGCTCAATGTTGAGCAGCCAATATCTTCCAGCCAAATTGAGACACAGGAAGTGGTATCAAGCTTAATGGTGTTGCTCCTTCCACAAGAGGCTTCTGCAACACTGACACTGACACTGCTACATGAAAAAAATGCCACACCAGCTCAATCCCAGATTTTGTAGATAATTTCTTTGAGCTCAGTCTTATGCCTGTATTCCGCTCTGCAACAGCTTTTAATTAATGCGAGAGGACTTAGCACTAGCACCCTATTTGTTTATAAAAAATCAGAAGGAAGAAAGAACTTCACAAAGCAATTTTTAATGTCTACCATCTACCCAATCTGGCAAAATTATGGGCACACTGACCTCATGGGTCATTCATTATGCATAGGAGGAGCTTCACTCTGTGCAGATTTTGACAACAATCTCAAAGACTTTGGTTGTTGGTCAACTGACTGCTTCAAACTTTACGTCGGCCATATTCCCCAGAGGAGAAACTGGTGCGGTGGTGACCATTTCTTGTCTAGAAAGGGAATGGGTTCTAGCCTAAAAAAAAAAAACTTCCATTTTCAAATGAAGGGATCTTTCAATGTACTAGAACCTTGTACCAATTCTTCTAAAGGTGTTTCTCCCCTTCTGCCCCCCCAAAAAAAAAAAAAAAAAAAAAATGCAAAAAAAAAAAAAATTCTAGTCAAAGGCAGTGACTTCTTATTGTGAACTGCGGACAGAGCAAACAAATGCAAGCTACAGGTGGCTTTAGGTTCGGGCTCCAATTTTTTGATCTGAGATCATGGGATTCAGGCACCCCAGTCTCCAGACCTACCCCACTCCATTGCTACCCAAACACCAATAGGAAGATCTACTTCTGAACGTGTGGAGGCCATTACTGTAGTGGATGTTTTTTTATTTTTATTTTTATTTTTTTTTTATTTTTTTACTTATAGTCATTTTATATTCTTATACTTTTAGTTCTTTACTTTCTTGCTCTTTTCATTTTTTTTTTCTTAATTTTTTTCTTTCTTGCTCTTTTTTTTCTGGCAACACCCCCTGGGGAGGGTGAAGTACTAAAACAGCACCCCCCCAAAAAACAAAAAGGTGGAAAAAATTCATGGGGGTCCAAAGGCCCCAAAAAAAATTCCTCGAATATTTTGTTTGAAAAAAAAAAAAAAATCTTAAAGTTGATTAAAATACACAAGAGGAAAATCAAAGATCAAAAATATTTGTTTGAAAAAAAAAAAAAAATCTTAAAGTTGATTAAAATACACAAGAGGAAAATCAAAGATCAAAAATAAAAAAAAGATAAAGACAAAAAAATGAAAAGAAAAACGAAAGGAAAAAGGGGAAAGAAGCAAAAAACGAGGAAGAAAAGGAAGAGAAAAAACCAAAAAAAAAAAAATATAGATAAATAAAGATAAAGAAATACAAAAGAAGATAAAAAAAGAAGAAAAAAGAAAGGAACAGAAATGCAAGATCAAAAGTAAAATAAAAAATGAAATGAGAAACTCAAAAAAGAAAGAAAAAAAAGGAAAAAGAGAAAATTAAATAAAGAAGAGACAAAAAGCAAAAAAATAAAAAAAAGAAAGAAAGAAAAAAAAGGGAAGGGAAGCGGAAAAAAAAGGAAGAAAGAAAAAAAACAAAAAAGGAAAAAAAAAAGAAGGAATGAAGATTCAAAAAAAAAAGCAAAAAAAAAAAAGGATAGAAAGAAAGATGATAGATAGAAAAAAGAAATAAAAAAGAAATAAAAAAGAAATAAATAGAAAAGAAAGAAAAAAATTAAAAGCAAAGAAGAAAGACAGACAGAAAAAAGAAAAAACAAAAAAAGAAAGGAAAGAGAAAGAAAAAAGAAAGAAAGAGAAAAGAAAAGAAAAAGAAAAGAAAGGAATAAGATTGAGCAGAGAAAAAAATTATTGTGTAGTTTTATTTGCACTTTTCCCTCTTTATCTTGATGTTTTCTTTCTTTCTTAGGGTTTTTTCAATTTTTATTTCTTTCTTTTTTCTTTCTCTTTTTTTTTTTTTCCTTTCCTTTTTTCTTTTCCTTTCCCTTTTTCTTCTGTGTTTTCTTTTCCTTATTGATTTTAATACTTCCTTTCTCCTTTGTGAGAAATGAGACAATCCAATAGACCCTTATAGATGATATGAATAGGTTAAATCAGCCTTGCGATAGAGTGAGGAGATGGCAGTGTAAAAAAGACCTTATAGATGATATGAATAGGCTAAATCAGCCTTTGGATAGAGTGAGGAGATGGAATTGAAGCACAGACCTTTGCACAAGTAGTAAAGGAAAATAAGTGGTGAAGAAAAAACAGAAAATACAAAGCACAAAGGTTTTATACTGCAGGTACAAGATTTTAAGCCCCCTTGAATAATTTTTCCTCTAGCCCCTCCTGATTTTATTCCTTAAATCTCATATACTTAATTTTCCTTTCTCTTTTTCCTCTTTTATCTCTTTCTCTTTCTTTTTTCTTTTTCTTTTCTTTTCTTTTTCTTTTTTCTTCTTCTTTTTTTTTCTCTTTTCTCTTTTTATTTTCTCTTTTTCTTTTTTATTTTTCTTTTTCTTTTTTCTTTTTTCTTTTTTCTTTTTCTTTTTATTTGTTATTTTTTATTTTTTATTTTTTTATTTTTCTTCTTTCTTTTTCTTTTTTCTTTTTTCTTTTCCTTTCTCTTTTTCCTCTTTTATCTCTTTCTCTTTCTTTTTTCTTTTTCTTTTCTTTTCTTTTTCTTTTTTCATCTTCTTTTTTTTTCTCTTTTCTCTTTTTATTTTCTCTTTTTCTTTTTTCTTTTTCTTTTTCTTTTTTCTTTTTTCTTTTTCTTTTTATTTGTTATTTGTTATTTTTTATTTTTTTCTTTTTCTTCTTTCTTTTTCTTTTTCTTTTTTCTTTTTTGTTTTTCTTTTTTTCTTTTTCTTTTTCTTTTTCTTTTTTCTTTTTTTCTTTTTCTCTTTTTCTTTTCTCTTTTTCTTTTTCCTATTTCTTTGTTTCTTTTATCTTTTTCTTTTTTTCTTTTTCTTTGTTCTTTGTTCTTTTTTCTTCTTGCTTCTTGCTTTTTCTTTTTCTTTTTTTCTTATTTTTTTTTCTTTGTCTTTTTTCTTATTCTTTTTTCTTGTTCTTTTTCTTTTTTCTTCTTGCTTGATTTTTTCATTCTTTCCAGTTTTCCTTCTCAGTTTTCCTGGTGAGTTTCACTTTTTTGTTTTTTAGTTTTGGTTTTGTTGTGTTTCCTCTTTTATTTGTATTGTTTTTCTCATTTTTTTTCTTCTTTTTCTTCTTTTTCTTCTTTTTCTTCTTTTTCTTCTTTTCCTTTTTTTTTTTTTCTTTCTTTTAATTTTTTTTTTCTCCCTGCAGAATCTCTTGTATATGGTACTTGTCTCCGTCTTGTTTTTTTTTTTTTTTTGAATTTATTTACAGTATAAGGGATTTTCTTACCCCTTATTAACTTATATTCCATGTGGCGGGGCCCTTTCATGAAGTATTGGGGCCCTGTGCAAATCAAATTATTTTTTTCTTTTTCTGGTTAATGTTTATGGGGTCAAGAACCCTCTCAAAAATTGTGAAAAATATTCTTGGGGACTTTTAGACCCACAAGAATACTTTCCCTTTTCTAGTTTTCCCTCGCGCAGTTTTTAAAAAACTGCATGAGTTTGCAGAAAACCGCGTTCATGTGGTCCGTCTGCATGCGGTCAAAATCATGTGAGTTGGTGGGCGGACTGCATGAATTTAGCAATGCCCTTATTTTGAATGAAAATAAAAAGAAAGAAAAGATAAAAATATAAATGAATCTGTTATTAACCTAAAGGAAAAACTGGTAATGCCAAATTATTAATTAACTGATTAAAATGATTTACATAATATTAATCAATATAATTTTAATTGATCTTAAGATAAAATTTTAATGTTTAATATAAAATTTTGGACAAGAGGATAAATATTGAAAAATGAAAAAGAAAAAGAAAACACTTATAATGTTTAATTAAATATCATTAATGTTTTAAATATAGGGGGTCCTTTTTTGCACTACCAACCTGTTCCATACCGCTTTTTGATGTCAGGAGGCTGTCATGTGTTTTTTAATATTTTTCAATATTTTTTAAAAATTCTTCTACATGTCCTAAAGTTAAGTTACCAAAGGTTTTTCCCAGCATCCTGAGCCCCTCTACTACATCATCTGAGCTTTTTAGCTCAAAAAATAAAACACAAGTTATCCATATTCAGGGAGTGCACAAAATCAAAAAAAAAAAAGTTTAATACGGGAAATATGGTCTAAAAGTCCTGAGCCCCTCTACTACATCATCTGAGCTTTTTAGCTCAAAAAATAAAACACAAGTTATCCATATTCAGGGAGTACACAAAATCAAAAAAAAAAAAAAAGTTTAATACGGGAAATATGGTCTAAAAGTTTTATCACATGTATTTCAACCTTATTGGAATATTGGATGAAACAATTTTCCATGGGGAAGAAAAAAAATGAGGTTTTCTGTTTACTTTTGCAAAACCTGGTGCATTTACCAAAAGTTTGCAAGAGTCAACATAAAACCTACTTTTTTTGCTTCCCCTTGGAAAATATTTTTATCCCATATTCCATTAAGGTTGAAATACATGTGACAAAACCTTTAGGCCATATTTCCTGCATTACCCATTTCTTTATATTTTTTATATGATTTTTTTTACTCCCAAATATGGTGTACTTCAATTTCTTTTTTATGCTAAGAATCTCAGAAGATAAAATAGAGGGGCTCAAGATGCTGGGAAATTTTTTTGATAACTTTAGGACCTCTAGAAGTATTTTCAAAACATATTTATAAACAATGAAAAAGGCTTGATGGCCTCCTGGCGTCAAAAGATGGTGTGCAACAGGTTTTGGGTGGTGCAAAAAACAACCTCCTAAATATAATTGATTAATCATATTTACTTATTTTTAAATTATTTTAAATAAATTTCTTTTGAATTAAAAAAAAAGAAACATTTGCATTATTTTTAATAAGAAGTATTAGGGGACTGGTTTTGGCACCACCCAAAAAAAGCTCCCTGCACCTCCCTTTTAATGTCAAAGGAGGTCCAGCTTTTTTGTTTTTTCAAATATTTTTCAAAAATAATTCTAAAGGTGCTACAATTACCAAATTTTTTGGCATCCTTCTGAGCCCCCCTGCTACATATTCTGAGATTTTTAGGTCAAACAATAACATTGAATTACTCCTTATTTAGGGAGTACACAAAATCTAAAAAAAATCTAAAAAAAATAGTTTACGCGGGAAATATGTGCTAAAACTTTGATCACATGTATTACCAATCTGTTGGAATTTGGGATAAAATTTTCATCCACGGGGAAGCAAAAAAAAAATGGTTTTACATTTACTTTTTGCAAAAACTTGTGCATGTACCAAACTTTTGCAAAGGTAAACGTAAAAGTAACTTTTTTTTTTTGCTTCCCCATGGATAAAACTTTTATCCCACATTCCAATGGTGGGGTGGAAATGCATGTGATAAAATTTTCAGCCCAAATTTCCTGCATTAACTATATTTTTCAATTTTTTTTTTTTGATTTAGTGTACTCCTGCAATAAGGAGTACTTCAATGTTATCTTTTGAGCTCAAAAGCTCAGAATATGTAGCAGGGGGGCTCAGAAGGATGCCAAAAAATTTTGGTAGTTTTATCACCTTCAGAAGTTTTTTTGAAAAAAAAATTGAAAAGACAAAAAAAGGTGGACATCCTCTGGCCATCAAAAGGAGTTGCAGGTGGTGCCAAAACCAGTCCCCTATTATTAATAGGGGGTCGTTTTTTGCACCGCGCAAAACCTGTCACGCACTGCCTTTTGAGGTCAGGAGGCTGTCAAGCGCTTTTTAAATTTTTTTAAATATCTTTTAAAAATAATTCTAGGTGTCCTAGAGTAACCAAGCCTCTGGCCATCAAAAGGAGTTGCAGGTGGTGCCAAAACCAGTCCCCTATTATTAATAGGGGGTCGTTTTTTGCACTGCGCAAAACCTGTCACGCACTGCCTTTTGAGGTCAGGAGGCTGTCAAGTGCTTTTTAAATTTTTTTAAATATCTTTTAAAAATAATTCTAGGTGTCCTAGAGTAACCAAGCTTTTTTCCCAGAATCCTGAGTACCCCTCCTTTATCTTCTGAGCTTTTTAGCTCCAACAAAGAAATTGAAGTACTCCACATTTAGGGAGTACACAAAACCATTTCCCAGAATCCTGAGTACCCCTCCTTTATCTTCTGAGCTTTTTAGCTCCAACAAAGAAATTGAAGTACTCCATATTTAGGGAGTACACAAAACCGCACACCAGTTTTTGCAAAAGTAAGCATAAAACGTACTTTTTTTGCTTCCCCGTGGAAAATATTTTTATCCCATATTCCAATAAGGTTGAAGTACATGTGATAAAAGTTTCAGGCCATATTTCCCGCATTAACCATTTTTTTTGACTTTTTTTTTGTTTTTGTGTACTCCCTAAATATGGAGTACTTCAATTTCTTTGTTGGAGCTAAAAATCTCAGAAGATAAAGGAGGGGTACTCAGGATACTGGGAAAAAAGTTTGGTTACTCTAGGACACCTAGAAGTATTTTTAAAAAATATTTAAAAAATATTTAAAAAATTAAAAAAGGCTGGACGGCCTCCTGACATCAAAAGGGGGTGCACAACAGGTTTTTGGCGGTGCGAATAACAACCCCCTATTAATATAGATTTAATATGTGTGTGAGGTTTTTGTTTTTGATAGTGTTATTTTTTATTTTTTTATTGAAATTTTTTTTTTATGACTCAGGATTGTTTTTCTGTGTTATTTCAGAAAAATGATAAAATGAAAAAGAATCAATTGTTAGTAATTTACTACAATTGCTTTCTTTTTTTTCAAATCCTTAGCATACATCATGATCATGATGTCATTATGATGTAATAATCTTTCTTGTTATACACTGTGAAATTTCACATCCATATCATATTTTTAATTATTATTTTAATTTAATTAAAAATTTAAACTCACAATTAAATAGATTGTCAAAAATCTAGTTCAATTTTTATCCTAATGTTTATTATTTCAATTGTTTTGCTTTGATTAAAGCTATCATTTTTTATTTTGATATTTGGTCACTTGCAATGTCTCAATTCCCGCAGGTGTTGTTTTGGAAATTGGGGGGTGTTTTTTTAGCACACTCCTTTTCTATTAGTGATTTTTTGCTTCTTTTTTCTTTATTTAATTTTTTCTCAATATTTTGACACTAACCAAGGGCATTAAGGCACCCCAGCTTAGCTGTTCCCTACATTTGAAATGGTTCATAAAAGCACACCTGTATAGAAGGCCCCCACAAAGAAGAGGAAATTAAAGCACCTCCGCATAGCTTGCCCTTCTTCTAATTTCAAAATAAATATCACCATTCATTTTTTTAAAAATAAAAACCAAAATTCATAAAAAAAACTCTTAAATACTCAAAAAATATTTGAGTATATACATTTCTTGCACCTTGTGTAGCTAGTAGAGTTAGAGCAACGCCAACACAGGAACTATTGTAAATTTATTGCCCAAGTTCCTAAAAACAGGCCCACAGCAGTCGCTATCCAGGGATGGTACAGGCTCCTGAAGCTAAAAAATACTAGCCAGTGTGCAGTTCTACAAACTTGCTACAGACAAGAATATGTGAAATATTGGGGAAATTCATGTGCCATTCTGGTGAATGGCACATGAAACCCCAAACTGTTTGCCCCCAATGTCCTTCTTATTTTATTTATTTATTTAAAACTACCTCCATCAATTTTATACTTGATTTCATAAATAAAAAATAAACATAAAGAAAATAAATTGACATGAATATTTAGCAGGGGTTGGTGGGCATGATAGCACCATGGCACCGTGTGGTGGAGAACACAACACCAGCTTGGATGCATAACATTTAAAGGGGTGGTAAAAAGATCTTTTAGCACCCAAGTTCACCTCCCTGCATTGGAGATGCTTTTAGGCTCTAGGCATCACATAGGCTTACAATTTGCATGTATTCATATGCCATATTGTAGAAAAGAATTGGGAAATTATTGGAGATTTCAATATTCAGGGCTATGATACATGTTGAAGTTCAGAATATGATCCCAAAGAATGAATCAGCAATACATCAAATATTTATTTCCAAAAAAAATCAGAGTTAGAACGAGGATAGAATCTGAGATACAGATGCCCTTTTTTTTATTTTTTTTGTGGTGAAACCATTTTAGGTGCTAGGGGGCTTCCAGTAGAATGGAATTTAGATTCGGTGGGGTCTGATTGAGCCTGAACCATCAGTAACCAAAAAAAAAAGAAAAAGAAGACTAAGACCATGTCAAACGAAGAACTCCAGCCCAACAAAAACGATGATGGTACCATCAAACCGAAGGTAAAGAAAGGAAAGCACAAGGAACCCAAAGCCCTCACCCTGGAAGATGAGAAGCTTAAATTCAAAAGTAAGAAAGGCAAACAACCCAAACCCAATCCAGAGAAAGATTACAAACAAAAACCGAAGGGCAGTAAGCAGAAGAAAACCCCACAGAAATTGCTCAAGAACCCACCGGAAAATCAAAACCTGTCTTCATGTTCTACTCCATTGAATATCTTCAAGGATGCCATTGAATCAGCTGCTGTTGATCCAGAGCTATATAAGACATTTAAAGCTAACGTAGGAACCAATGCTTTCTTGTCCTTATAATTGAGCACACACTAACACACTTTGTAAAAAATGAACAATTACGTAGAAATTTCCACCTCTGAAACCACCTAATCCTACACTCACATTGGAAAAGGAAACAAAAGATTATAACAATCTGCAAAAAACCAAGACCCCCCCATCAGTTGATCAACAAACTCATGCTAACACTTTGAGCAAGCAATCCGCAAAGAAGAAACCCCCCAAAAAAAAATCAGAACCCGAGGCTTCTATCGAAAGCTCATATGAAGTTAAGCTAGCAATCGAACGTGCCAAAGCATTATCCGAAAGACTCAAGCGAGATTCTCAAAACATATTTGAGAACGCGACTGAATGTATTGATAATAAAGCCGCGATAAAAATTAAAGCGCAACCCATGAATGTTAAACAAAATCAAGCTGAGAGTAAAAAGCCTTCCAGCGCTCAAAGTAGACGAAATTTAGATGCATCGTCCGATGATAGTCAATCAGATTTCCCACTTATCCACGAAACGCTGTTAGCGAAAGGAGCAGATAGTGTATCATCATCCAAATCCAAACCCAAGGCTCGCAAACCCAAAAGGGTCGAATCCAATGAGACAACTGAACAAAAAAATCGCCGCACTGTTTTCATTGGCAATGTGCCAATTGATTGTGTTTCAAAAAAGGTTCGACATCATTATTTGAAGAAAAAAAAGAAAAAAACAAAACCAGAAGAGAAAGTTGAAAGTTCTTTTTTTTCTTTTGTAAAAATGCGCACCGCAGGCAATTTGTCGAAGCCTATTGGAGCACATCTTAAACCCATTCAAAGAGGAAAAGCCACTGGCCAGCAGAGCGCGAATTCAATCTATACGATTTCGAGGTATCCCGTTAGCGACACCAGTTGTGGATAAAAAGAAAGCAAATGAAAAGTCCATGCAGCGTTCGAAAGCATGGCAGGATTCTCAAGCAGAATCACGCGTCGGATTTGATGATGAAACTGGTGGCAGGGCTGGCCGTCGAGGTGCAAAACCATTGAAATCCAGCGATGCAATGGCAGCGCCACCCGCCCTATTTTTGACTCCTGATCAGAAGCGCAAAGTTGGTTATGTTACCGGAAACTTCCACCCTGAAGCAAAGGCATGCATTGCCTATGCGGTGATTTCCCGTGTCCCGGAAAGTGCCTCCGAAGTATCTCGAGCAGAACCGAAGGATTTGTCAGCAGAGCAGTTGGCCGAACTGATAGCCACTGAAGCTGATGGCACAACTTTCTTGAATCACGTTCTGCGTTGTGACATTGCCGGTGGTGCCTCTTCCCAAAACAATGACAATCAAATGACTTGCTCAATCAGTTTAGACGAACAGCGCAGGACACTATTCATTGGAGGGCTAGATTTTCTAGAAGAGGAAGATTCAATCCGCACAGCCGTCGAAAATAAGTTACTGAAAGAAAAAGCCGGCCTACCAGATGGTGCGACTTCTTGGGTAGAAAGGGTAAGGGTGGTAAGGGATAAAGCCACCTCACTAAACAAAGGTTTTGCTTATGTATTATTGAGGGTGAGATTTATGTTTTCCCGCTCAATAGAACCTCACTAAACAAAGGTTTTGCTTATGTATTATTGAGGGTGAGATTTATGTTTTCCCGCTCAATAGAAAAAAAAAGGAAACTATTCTGAAATCCTACCAAACATTGCATATTTATGCTCCTTGTCTGTTTCAGACATCAAATGCCGTGGAAGAAATGCTCGCTTTGCCTGAAGACAGTTTTATAATTGGTAAACGGAAAGTAAGATTGCACAAATATTTATCGACGGGGCAAGCCGCAGCGTTGAAAAAGATTACGGACCCCAAATCAGCTAATAACAAAAAAGGAAAAAAAGATCAAGGGCCAAAGCGAAAAGGTTCAAATCAAGATCAAGATAAATCATCGAATTCAAACCAAAGTGGAGGAAAAAGAAAAAAAATAAAACTAGATCTTACAAAAGAAATTGAAACAAACTATAAAGGACCAGATCAATCAAAAGAATTATCGAATTTAAGTAAAGTAGAAAGAAAAGAAATCAAATCGAATAATCAATTGAGAGTTGAAAGAAGAATGCTTAAAAAACAAAATAAATTGAAGATGAAAATTTTAAGTAATAACAATTCAAAATCAATCCAAGACACTCAAACTTTAAAACCAGCTAAAAATAAGCTGAAACATAAAAGATTCGGCAAATTTGGTTTCAAAGCTAAACCTGCTCAAGCTAAATCTGACCCGAAATCTAAACCTAAGCCTAATACTAAATCCCGTTCTCACCCTAACGCGAATAAATCCAACACTTAAACCGTGACCTCAAAAAAATTAACTTATGCTCTATGTAATCGCTTTTGTATGAGTTGGTTACAGTCATTTTCATTATGGTTACTGAATTCGCCCCTCTTATTTTTCTTGATTTTCACAATTGAAAGTATGATTTGTGAATTTCTGATGAGGAGTTTAAAACCTTCAACTTGAGCTAGGTGTATAACGATGTATATTCTAGGAGCCATTGCCCTGTGTATCTTGTCGAGTCCCCTTATGGACTTGAGGGAGTGCTACCTCACTGGTTCCTGGATGGATTCAGTAATGGGTAGCACCTTCTGACTTGATCCAGCAAGGTATGTCAAATGGTACTGCTTTTGAGTCAGGGCAACACTACTCGCCTTACAATTTTCTACAAAGCGCGTTGTTTACCAGAGAAACTGATATTGTAGATTGAATTGCAGGTGCCTGTTTATCCATCTACAAGGTTTTGGGTAAGATTTGCATGAGAGTCAATGGGGCATTGCCTACATGGCCAATCCTTGGATCCTGGTGTGCGAGCATCATTCTCTGCTTGGGAAATAATTATATGAATAAAAATTATACAGCCTAAACCAAAAAGGTTGTCCGGCCCGCGACCCCTGCAACATTCCACCAAAAGCCGCCACGCAAAAACCACCATGGGCGGATATACAGCTCCACCACCTCCAACCACCCCCCCAATAAATTTTGAACCGGGAGGGTTTTTTTCTCTTCATTTTTGGGATTCCTCCAAAATTCAGGTCAGTTTTTTTATTTTTATTTGTTTTTTTCATTTTGACTCATTTCTCATACAATTTTTTGGACTGTTCCCCCCTCAGACCATCCGCGTTGGTTGTGGAAGGTTAAAGGTCAACTTGACCCCAGGTCACGCACAGGTTAGCTTAACCTGAAGAGCCCAAACACATTGGTCAGGTTAAGTCAGGTTAACTAACCTTTCAAACCCCCTGTAACCTCAGTTTTCTCAATCTCTGCATTGGCAAACCTCACTTTTTTCATTTAAATCCCAATGTCCTCCCCTTCCCCAGCACCACCCCCAAATCCTGACCTCCAGTGGATCCTGGAAGAAGGTCTTCTCCAGCTCTCCAACAGAAATCAAGACAAATCCTTATCTCAATCTATTATGAATGTATGTGGACCCAGCAAGCAACAAAGATGATTTGAATAAGACCAAAATTTGCATGAAGATTACTTTGCCAAAAAATGCAACTTACAATGAAAAAGATTTCCAAAGGTAATTCCAAATCACAAGAACCCTCTTTGAAAAGATCCTTGGAAGTATTGTACTTCACAATACCTACTTTGTTCAGAAGGCTGTATGTTTTTTTTTCAAATAATTTTTTTATATCCATTTTGGCCATGTTTTCTTTGTTTTGCTTGCTGATTTTTTTCAATGTCATTTTTTGCACTTTTGATTTGCTTGCTGATTTTTTTCTATGTCATTTTTTGCTCTATAGGACTGCACCAGTCTTCTGGGACTCAGTCCCAGGCAAAAAATGACATCTGCATTAAGGCTCTTTGCCTATGGGGTGTCTCAAGATTCCAAAGACAAATATAAACAATTAGCTGAAACCACTGTAAGACAGTCACTTCACCTGTTTTTCCATGCAATTGTCAACTTGTATGCACATGAATACCTTTGTTCCCCAAATGAGCACAACCTCAAGTGAAGAATTTTTGAACGGAAATAGCTGGATGCTCTATTGACTGAGCTAACCGAGTTGGATATACTTGCTGAAGTGAAGATTGAACTGAAGGGTTTTGTTTCTCAATTGATGATGATGAACTTAGAAAGAGAAAAGTAGATTAGAACCGATGATATTTATTTCTTTAGAAGTTGCAGCTTCTTATAGTCTAAAACCAATCACCACACTTGTGGTTGAAACAATTATGCATACAAAATTCATCATAAATAAATAGAAAACAAAAAAATAGAGTCTTAATTCAAAGAATAAAACAAGTTAGTTTTGAATTTATATATTTATTTAATGATAATAATTTTCCTAAACTATAGGCCAGAAATTCCTGTTTTAAATTATTATTTAGTTATTTAATTGCTTGCAGTGTTTTATAGTAAATTGTAATATTAATTCTTCTTAAAAATATAAGCCAGACTATTCTGTTATTAATACTCAACTACTAACTCTAAAACTATAGGCCACTACTATATTTCATTATATAATTTTGATTTAATTTAACAATCTTTATATTTATATTCAAATAAGAAGTAAGAAAGAATTGGGCTGAAGACACACATTATATTTTGGAGATTAAATTTCAACACAAGCGCATATTGATCAAAAATTCAAACTGCGGCTTCCCTGGGTGCATGGGCAGTCTGGACTGCACCCACTGGGCCTGGAAGAACTTACCAGTATCTCATGCTGGTCAGTACAAAGTCAAGGAAAAATACCAAACCATTGTTTTGTGTTGGAGTCTTGATGACTTCAACTTAAATATACTACATCTCTATTATTATTCTATACTATTTATACAATCTAAACTATCTATTACCAACACTAAACTATCTCTATCTACTCTCAACTACTAAAATTTAATCTTAAAACTACTACTCTTGAACTGATTTTACTTCTTCATCAGTGATCTCTACTATACTATCTACTACTACTACTTCTGCTTCTTTTATTAAAAAACTTCTTTACTATTTTATTGATTTTTACTTACAATCAAAATGTCCTTGTACTATTGTGTTAACACAGTTTATTCAGTATTATTTTTCATTTATATTGATTGAGTTGAGATCTAAAACATATTCTATTTTTCTCTCATTTTCTTCTTTCTTTTCTTTAAAAAACTATTCTTTATTTTTAGGGGGTTGTTTTTCCTATTTTTCTCTCATTTTCTTCTTTCTTTTCTTTAAAAAACTATTCTTTATTTTTAGGGGGTTGTTTTTCGCACCATCCAAAACCTGTCGTGCACCCCTTTTTGACGTCAGGAGGCCGTCTGGCCTTTTTTGATTTTTTTAAAAATGTTTTAAAAATACTTCTAGGCGTCCTAGAGTTACCAAACTTTTTTCTCAGCATCCTGAACCTCCCTCCTTCATATCATGAGCTATTCAGCTCAAAAAACAAAATAGAAGTACTCCATATTTAGGGAGTACGCAAAATCAAATAAAAAATAAATAAAAATGGTTAATGCGGGAAATATGGCC
>KN361006.1:0-14964 GCA_000785685.1 Uromyces viciae-fabae | reverse complement strand
GCAAAATTTTGGTACATGCCCCACTTTTTGCAAAAGTAAACGTAAAACCTACTTTTTTTGCTTCCCCGTTGAAAATGTTTTTATCCCATATTCCAATAGGGTGGAAATACATGTGTTAAAATTTTGAGGCCATATTTCCCGCATTAACCATTTTTTTTTATTTTTTATTTGATTTTGCGTACTCCCTAAATATGGAGTACTTCTATTTTTTTTTTTAAGCTAAATAGCTCAGAATATGAAGGAGGGGGGTTCAGGATGCTGTTAAAAAAGTTTGGTAACTCTAGGACGCCTAGAAGTATTTTTAGAACATTTTTAAAAAAATCAAAAAAGGCCAGACGGCCTCCTGACATCAAAAGGCGGTGCGCAACAGGTTTTGGGTGGTGCGAAAAACGACGCCCTATTTTTATATTTATTTTGATTATGTAAGCAGGTCCTATAAATAGGCCTGCTCACCCATTGAAATAAACTCATTGAGTTCTCTTATTTTCAAACTTGTTCCTCCACTTCTTTAAGCCCAGTTAACTCAGTTGTAGAGCTTTCAGCTTTTACCCTGATTTGGATCCCAAAAATCATCATTTTGGAGGCAGTAGCCACTCAAGATTGGTGGTTCTGGCATATGTTTTTCGGAACCCCCAGTTTTCACAATGATTTGAATGTACTCAATTGATCCCCCCTATTTGAAGATACCCTGCAAAAAAATTCATGTCAAACCAAGTTCACCATCAATGGCAATCAGTATAACTACAGATATTACCTGGTTGATGGGATATACAGAAATTGGCCCACTAGGATCAAAGCAAAGAAGACCAGTGACAACTGTGCCTCCCAATACTTTACCAAAGCTCAAGCATTGGCCTGCAAAGACATCAAATGCACGTTTGGGCACCTCAAGGGCTTATTCCAGATCATTGAGCAACCATGTTGTAGTTGGAGTTGTCATCGGATGGAGATTATCATGAGCTTCTGTATCATTATTCACAATATTCTCATTGATGGGATCCACAAGCACCATCCCATTCCAAACACTCTACCTTTCTAAACAATTGTATTGGCACCCAATCCCAATCCTGAGCCTTTTTCCCATATCAAACTTCAATTCTGTAGAATGGACATGCAGTCCAAACTCAAGCATGGAAATTTGCTTAAAGATCTAGTGGCATTACAATGGGAACAAAATGTTAGACAAGAAGATCATGATGATGACACCACAGATTCCAGCAGCTCTACTACCAATTCATCTACGCAGTGGTTTTTTTGTTAAGATTTATCCATATCTCTGTCTCATTCATGCCCTATTTATAGTATCTCTGTCTTATGCTTTATTTATATCTCTTTTTCATCATGCCTTATTTATTTATTTTGTTATTCTTCCTTTTCATTATTATGATCATTCTGCTGGCTATGTTTTTTAAACTCACTTGTTTATTCTTTTGGCTATGTTTTTTAATCACTTGCTTATTCTGTTATGTTTTTTACACTCACTTGCTTTTGTCCTCATGCTCATCAATCTTATTTTTTTATTTAATTTAACACAAGTTTAAAAAATACTTCTTGAATTTCATTTTTCATAAATGTTGAATTGAAATCAACAAAAATCAATTGATATTTATCTTGATTGTTCATAAATGAAATTAATAATTAGAAAAACACAAGACACAAAGACAGACACAAATACTCAAAATAGTAACAATTTCATTGTTGATGAGGTTTTTTTTATGGAATCAAATAAAAGGTAATCAAGGCAAAAATTTGGATTAGAAAAGAAAGCAATAAAACCTTATATCAAATGAAATAGAAGCGAAAAAATTTATAAAAGAAATATTGTAGATAAATAAATAAAAGAAATATTGTAATTTACAAAAAGGCAAGACTTGGATCAGTATTGTCAGCCAAAAGATCATCTGATGGGAAAGGCAAACTGCTTTATTATTTGTTTTGTGATTCATTATAACTATTCTGGATCAATAGATCCTCCGATGGCAAACTTTCCTGGTATTCAGAAGGCAAGTTTGAATCTGGAACATCATGGTCACTTGCTGGGTTGTGGTTGATCTCCTCTGATTCCTTGTCTGTAGCTCTTGCTGCTTCCTCTTGGTATTCTTCTAGGTTTTTTTTTTTTTTTCATTTCAAAGTACTGGTGTGAGAAATCATTGGGCATGAGGGTGATATCTTTCTCCATTATCATCATCTCCATCTTCTCACATTTGATCACTATCTTTTTGGCCTCGTTGTTTGGGCACGTCTTCTGGATGAAATTCAAGTCACCTGAAATGTTGTTGGCACAAGCACTCTGGTCCCCACGCTTTGAACCCTCTTTTGCATTCATCTTGAGTATTTTCTTTCTTTCTTTTTTGCCATTTTGACAACTTGAACTGATGTTTTGGCATTTTTTATTCCTGTAGGACAGTCTTGAGATGAAACTTCTGGAAATTCAACAGAAATTCCTGATTCCATGGGTTCCAAATGTGGAGGGGAAGAGGATTGATGGTTTTCAGGGACTGGATAAGGTCTTTTAGTGTGGTGTGTATCAGTTTTGCACCACTTTTCTTGCTCTCACAGTATTTCCCAGCATGATTTGAGGTTGAATACCTTGCGTGTTCCATTGTTGTAGGTCTCCTTTGTGATTGTCATGAAACCTTGCTCAACCTTTCCAGATGGGGGATTTTTTTTTATCTTGTTATAAATAGCTGCAATTTTTGTCGAAATTTCAGTCACTCCGCACTCAAGCTCCAGTCTCAATGTGTTTTGTGTTGTTATAACCATATCTCCTGAATCTATTTGCCAGGGGTTTCCATCTCTGAGTGATATAAAAGATTAAATTTGCAATGATAAACTTATTGGTTCTTGTTTCCATCAAAACCTGCTTTCCCCATAAGCTGTCCCAATCATCCTCTCCTGTCCATTGACATCAAGGATTTAGTCTGATCCTTTGAGCCTTATATATAGTTTTCAAACTGATCCATTGATCATCATCATAGCTAGTGTAAAATTTCTTCACGGTCAAAAGCCTTTACTTAACCGACTCATCAGAAAAACAGTAGCCATCTGAATTTTACTTAGTTTTTACCCAAAAAAAAAAAAAAAAAAAAAAAATCTTAATAACTATTAGTATCATTAAAAATCAACATGTCAACACCAATCGGAGTTCAGTTAAATGGCAAGAATTAGGCAAGCTGGTGGATTTCTATGTTAGCAAAACTAAGTTGGGAAGGAGTCATGGAATATGCGCTCGGCACCGCTGCCAAACCGGAGGCCACAGATGTTGAAGCAACGGCAAGGTACAATAATCTCAGCAGCAAGGCTGCATCTTTAATTATAACTAACCCAAACAAAGCGTCAATCCAATTTCTGGCAAGCTTAATTGCAGAGGTTGAGTCACTCAACGGTGCACAAGTGTGCACAGCGCTGGCAGGAAAATTTGTTGCTAACAACATTATCACTCAAGTTCTTGCATATCAAAATTTCTTGCGGGTCCGCTTTAGTACAATTCCCGAATTCATTCAAGAAATTCGGGCTGCAACTAATCAAATGAAGCTTGTTCAACTTGACTTTCCCGAGAGATTTTTTGTGGTTGTTACTTTGTCAAAGCTTCCATCAAATATGAAGGGATTTTGCTTGATTATGAATCTAGGTTACAAAGCGAGCTCCATTGAGCAAATGTTAAAACAACTCGAATTAGAACATTCTCAAGACTTAATCAAAGGACCTGACACTGAAAGCGAGGCTCCATCTTCAATCGCGTCTCTCTACCATGAAAAAAATAAACAACTTAAACCTTGCAAACACTGCAAGAAGGGAGGGCATCAATCCAAGCAATGTTGGATCAAATACCCCCATCTCAAACCAAGCGAGGACCTATCTGATTCTGACATTTCCGACTCCAAAGAAAAACCAAAGAAAGAAGAGAAGCCAGTTAAAGAAAAGGCTGCACATTTCTTTTCATTTTAAAATAAAGTATATATATAACAATCAGATAATAAAAAATAATAATAATAATAATAATAATAATAACAATAATAATAGATAATAGTAACAATAATAGAATAAAATACATTACATCTTAAAATATCTATATAAAAGGAAAAAAAAAGGGAAACACTTATTAGTTCTTCAATGTTCATATGTCTATTCTCAGTCTTTTTGCTCTTTGTGCAAGGGGGGCTGTTGAAATTTCTGTCACTCCGCACTCGCTATATAAAAGGAAAAAAAAAGGGAAACACTTATTAGTTCTTCAATGTTCATATGTCTATTCTCAGTCTTTTTGCTATTTGTGCAAGGGGGGCTGTTGAAATTTCTCTCCGCACTCGAGCTCCAGTCTCATTGTGTTTCATGTTGTTATAACCATAGCCCCTGAATCTATTTGCCAGGGGTTTTCATCTCTGAGTGATATGAAAGATTAAATCTGCAATGATAAACTTATTGGTTCTTGTTTCCATCAAAACCTGCTTTCCCCATAAGCTGTCCCAATCATCCTCTCCTGTCCATTGACATCAAGGATTTAGTCTGATCCTTTGAACCTTATATATAGTTTTCAAACTGATCCATTGATCATCATCATAGCTAGTCTAAAATTTCTTCAATTTTCAGAGTAGCATTTTGAATAACATCACATCTAGCAGTTTAAATCATTTTTTTTAATTTTATTATTGAAAAAGAATAGATGGAAATATGAAACTTTACCTTTTGGAAAGGCTTTTGGCCTCCCTTCCACTCCCGGAGTATGTCTTGAATTTGACTTCAATCCGCTCCCAAAATTGCTCCTTCTTCTGCAATTTATTGGATAAAGGGTTGGTTGAAATTTCAATCCAACTTTGGCAAAGATATTCATCTTCTGTCATGGTAAAATTGCCTGTTCTGGATTTGGTGGTCATTTTGAGGATCTTGTGGGCATGGAGGAGGCTGGATATATCATTTTTGATTTGTTTCAAAAAAAACTTGTATGGTTTTATTTTATTTTACTTTTTTTTTTGATTGCTTTGTTTGTTTTCTAATTCAATCTTTTTGACTGCTCCCCCCTCAGTTCCCTCATCCACAGGCCTGATAGCCATATTTTTGCTGAAAATAATGGATTGTTCAAAAATTTTTGTAATTACCGGTTTTTTGTTTCATTTTTTCTCCTAACTGATCCTTCTGTTTGGTCTCATTACCCCTCAGTAAAGTCACCCACAGGTCCTATAACTGTTGTTCTGCTTCAAATTTTGGATTTTTTGAAAAATCTTGTATGTACCTTTTTTTCATTTTTTTCTCTTTCCTGATTCCTCAGGACACTGTCAATCAATTCTTCTTTCAACCACCCGCTTGCATTCACAGGTGCTTCCTGTATTGTGGTTTAATTTTTTATTTGCTCAAAATACCAGGTATGTCTCTTTCTTTTCCCATGTTCTCTCTCCTCCTTGTCTATAAAGTATTGAACTATATTTCTCCCATGATCCTCCAGCTTCAATTGGTTACATCTGAAAAAAATAACAAAGTGATCACAGCAATCTGTCAATTTTCAGTAAGATTTTTCTTATAATGCTCCAGTTACTAATTTTTTCTTGAGCTTCATATATCATTTGATTATTTTTTTCTTATATTTTGATGATTATAAAGAAGTTTGGTTAATTTTTAATATTAATCAAGAGTCTTCTCTCATAACTATTTTTTTAGCTCTTTATCAATTGAAAGTTTTATCTTCTTATCATCATATGAAAGTTTATTTATATTTTTCTGATGTTGCAATTAAGTGGAAGTCTTTATATATCATCATTTTATTATTTTTTTTTGACTTATCTTCCTATCATTATATGAAAGGTAATGAACTCACAAATATCTATTTGTGGTCTTTGAGCAATAATGCAAAACACTCACCACAGAAAATAGTGTGCCAACTGCATGCAGTTGCATCTTGTGTATCCAGGATATTTCTTAGCTGTATCTTAGATGTATCCTGGAAGCATGTCTCTCATATCTCCAGTATGTTTTAGATTTATTTTAATTTGTATTTTAAAATTATTATTCCATTGAAAAAAAACAAATTTGTTTTTTTCAATATGGGATTATTTTTCAGTTCATGCAATTCCAAGGACCTAGCCTCCCTCTAACTAGGCAGAGTCATGAGTGAGATAGAGAAAACCAAAAAACTCTATGGTTTACTTATTACTCATCGAGAACACAAACTCTATGGTTTATTTATTACTCAATGAGAAAACAAATAGTGTAAAAAAGTTGGTGTACAAGTGGGATAATATCCACAGGAAGGGGGTGAATGGGCCACTTTAGGTATAAAACACATGGAAAAATAGGGATTTTTTAAGATAAAATCAATTCAAGAGTAAAGTTTTGATTTTCAGTATGATTGACCCAGCTTTGATGTATCAGCCAGAAGATAAAGGGCCATTTGATTGTGGAACCAAGCTTGACATGTTTTCAAAGAAAACGATGGCAGTGTTTTTTAAGGCGTAGTGTGGGCAGGTGACTAGCTGGTCTAGTTTCTAGTTTATTTTTATGTTTTATTTATTATAAGGATCATCTCCTAACCTCACCAGAAATAAAATTTAATTTAATTATATTATATTAAAAAGAAGTGAGTTAAAATTTTGAATAACTCAATAATGCGGTTGTGTAACTTTGCAATGCATGAAATATTATTACATCTAAAAATGACATCATGATCATCAATAAATGATCATGATATAAATCTAAAATAAAATATGATAAAAGAAATAAAACTTAAAAAGAATGAAAAACTAACTAGTGTGTTCTGTTTCTTTTCATTTCAATTTTACTTTTTCCTCTTGTTATGTTTATTTTTATTCTAATTTTTATTTTTATTCTTATTTTTGTTTTTACTTTTGTTTTTGTTTTTATTTTTATTTTTCTTTCTATTTCTATTCTTATTTTTATCTATTTTTTTCTTTCTGTGTTACTTTTTATTTAATTTTTACTTTTCTTTTTAATTTTACTTTGATTTTTATTTTCACTCTTGTTTTTTTTTAATTTTTAATTTTCATTTTCATTTTCATTTGTTTATTTTTTTTAATTTTACTTTGATTTTTATTTTCACTCTTGTTTTTTTTTAATTTTTAATTTTCATTTTCATTTTCATTTGTTCATTTTTATTTTTATTTTTATCTTTTTATTTTATTTTTATTTTTATTTTTTTTACGTGCTTATAAATTGACTTCACATTACACAAAAGTCAAGTAAGTAAAGATGTAGACACAAAAATTCTACTGCTGAGTGTATGTAAATAGATAATAAAATCTGTTCTTCTTGTGCGGTAAATATAAAAAATTTAGAGAGGAAAAAAGGCAAAGAAAAGGAAACAAAAAAATAATAATAATAATAATAGAAAAGTTAAAAAAAGAAATAGAAATCCACCTCTTTTGAACTAGTTACGGTTAGAATTTCTTTTAAACCGACTCCCTCCATTCTGTGCCGCCCCTGAATGTAGTGATTTTATTCAGCAGAATGCGGGGGAAGATTCCCCCCTATAAAGTTGGTCAGACTTTATAACTAGATTTTTTGTGGCCAGGAAAACCAGAATAACAGAAATTCCAGTAGTCCCCAGTCCTTACCCGCCGTATTATCCTTAGAAAAAATTAATCAAAAAGGAAAAAATCAAAAGTAAGTTTTTCAGCAGTAGATCAAAACATGTTGTATGTTTTTGTTTTTTTAAAAAATAAGAAAAAAAAAGGGTTAAAAGGAAAAAGAAAGAAAGAAATGGGAAAGAAATTTAAAAAGGAAAAAGAATTTTTTATTTTTTTTTATTTTATTGAATTAAAATTGATTTGATTTTATTTGAAGTTTAAGAGATTTTTTTTATTTCTTTATTTGATGTATTGCTGAAGATTTTGACATCTTCCTGTGTTGAGAATATAAGAGCTAAGAGTTTTGATTTAATTTTTTCTTGAAATAATTTTTGTCTGAATATTTTAAATTGATTTTGGTATTTTTTACAATAAATAAGAAAATGTTGAACTGTTTCAATCCGATTTCAAAAATTGCATTTTGCTGAGTCAATAGCATTTATTCTAAATAAAAATTAATTTAGAGGAGAATGATAAGATCTGAGTTGATAAATGATTGATGAGAAGCCTTTTTCTAATTCAGACAACTCTTCAAAAATTTTGTTTGGTGGAGTATTTAAAATAATGTTGTTTCTTTCAATTGTTGGTACATTTGTTGCTTGTTTTAATTTTTTTTTTGATTAAAGTGATGACCGGAGAAATGCTTTGTTTGAAATCTTGGGGAAATAAGTAAAAATCTTCACATGTTTCTTTTGCAATTAAATCAATATTTTCATTTTCAGGAATATCAACATTTCCAGGACACCAGAAAAAGGAAAAATGAGTTGAAAAAGTTAATTTGATTTGTTGCAATTTATTTTGAAAATTCAATAATCTTGATTGAGCTGATCTGATTGTTGGAAATTTTGTTATTGCTCTTAATGCTGATTGACTGTCACAAAAAATATTGATATTGAGAAGAGAATTTTGATCTGATGAGAGTGATGAAATAATTTCAGGCGCCATAAAAAGTCCTTGAATTTCTGCTTCAAAGACAGTGGCTTGATCAGAATTTCCAAGGCGTGATCTACAAATAACTTTTTTACATTTTGCTGCAGAACCTACGCCCTTTTCAGGGATCAGGGAGCCATCTGTAAAAATAATAATTTCTTTTTTTTGTTTTCAATCAGCTGATCTGATTGTTGGAAATTTTGTTATTGCTCTTAATGCTGATTGACTATCACAAAAAATGTTGACATTGAGGGAAGAATTTTGTTCTGATGAAAGTGATGAAATAATTTCAAGCGCCATAAAAAGTCCTTGAATTTCAGCTTCAAAAACTGTGGCTTGATCAGAATTTCCAAGGCGTGATCTACAAATAACTTTTTTACATTTTGCTGCAGAACCTACGCCCTTTTCAGGGATCAGGGAGCCATCTGTAAAAATAATAATTTCTTTTTTTTGTTTTCAATCAATTAATTGGTCAGTAATAACTTGTTTAGCATCTTTTTTATTTAAATTTAGATTTTTTATTGAAAAAGAAAATTGTTTCCACGGTGGAGCTGGATGAGTATGAATTGTTTCAAAATTTTCCCAGTAAAAATTATTGATGAAATCTTTTTGAATCAAAGAATGAATATTTGATGGTTGAAGAGTTGTATTTTCTTTTAATTCTTGAGAAATTAAAATTTTGGACAGGTGATCAGATGGAAAAGAGAGTCTTTTGATGATGAAAGAATGAATTTGTTTTGTTGCAATTGAAATGATTGAATTCATTGGATTTTCTCTGTTTAAAAATTTTTTGACGGGTGATCAGATGGAAAAGAGAGTCTTTTGATGATGAAAGAATGAATTTGTTTTGTTGCAATTGAAATGATTGAATTCATTGGATTTTCTCTGTTTAAAAATTCATTTGGTGTTGATTTAAAAAGACCAAGAATGAGGCGTGTAGCTTGATTTTGGAGAATTTGAAGGAAAGAAGAAACCTGTTTAAAATTTTTATTATTGAACCAGATTAGGACTCTGGAAAAAAAAATACTGTTAATTAAATTTTTAGCATTTTTTATGCTTAAACCATAAGAATGTCTGTTTATTTGAGACAATTGGTGAATAGTGAAATTTGCTGGTTTTTTTATTTTTTTAAATTGTTCAGAAAAAGTTAGTTTTGAATCAAAAATGATTCCAAGATATTTAATTGAAGAAATTCTGGGCAAAACGAGTTGACCAAATGTAAAAGATAAATTTTGATTAATTTTTTTTGTGGAAAAAATCATGAATCCTGCTTTTTTTTGATCAAAAATTGTGTTGTGAAAAGTTCTCCATTTTATAGCAAGATATTTAATTGAAGAAATTCTGGGCAAAACGAGTTGACCAAATGTAAAAGATAAATTTTGATTAATTTTTTTTGTGGAAAAAATCATGAATCCTGCTTTTTTTTGATCAAAAATTGTGTTGTGAAAAGTTCTCCATTTTATAGAATTTTCCGCCCTTTTTTGGAGTGTTTTGATTGAATTTTGAACATTTCTGTGGGCTGAAAGATGAACCACATCATGAATGAAACCTAAAGAAATATTATCTTGATTTAAAAGGAGTTTATTAGTAGAAAGTAAATCAGAATTACAAATAATATAAAGAATTGGAGAAAGTGGGGAGCCTTGTGGTAAACCACAATTTCAATTGAAAGAAGTTGAAATGAATTCTTCAAGGCGTAAAGATGTTGTTCTGTTTGAAAGAAAATTGTTGATGAAGGCGCATAAATAGGTTGGACAATTTTTTTGGATTAAAATGTGGGTGAGGCGTTGATTAATGACTGATGGAAAGGCTGATTTGACGTCAAGGAACAAAGCAGAAACTGATTTTTTTTCCCGCCATTTAATTTTAATCCAGGAAGATAAAAATAAATTTTCATCATTAGTGGACCTTCCAGCACGTGCACCAAAGTGGCCAGGGGCCAAAGAATTGTTTGATTCCGCCCAGAAGGTGATTCTTTTGGTGATTAAATATTCTAAAATTTTTCCCATACAACTGAGAAGCGCTATTGGTCTGTAGGATGAAGCTGTGGAGTAGGAATCTTTGTTGGATTTTCCGATAATTGCAGTGATTGCATGTTTCCAGATTGTGGGGAAGAAACCTAATTTCAAACAAGAAAAAAGAATTTTAAAAGGATTCATGAAAATATTGTTTGCCATAATTAAATGTTCATTTCAAATTAAATCAGCACCTGGAGATTTTTTCTTTTTTAAAATATTAAAACTGTTGTCAATTTTATCATTATGAATTTCAGGAAAAGAAAAATTATTTGAAAAATTAAATTGAGGAATATCAATAAGATCACAATTGATAGGGACATTTGAAGTTCCTTCAAATAAAAGTTGAGCTTGTTCTTGTTTTGATTATGTTAAAATTCCTTCAGATTTCATGATTGGAGAAATATTGTTTGAAGAAGATGGTTTGTTGAATTTATAAGCAGTGAAAATTTGATGATGATTTGAAGAAGCAAGAAAATTACGCCAATGTTTTCTTTTGAAATCTGAAATAATTGTTTTGTAGTGATTTTTCCACGCCCAATAGCAGATTTTTGATTGTTCAGAATTTGATAAAAGCATCCACCTTCTAGCTCTGTTTCTATTTTTAACAATTGGATCTAAAATATTTTTCTTCCACCACAGTTTATTTTTAATAATATTATCATTGATGAGTCTAGATTGATCATTTATAGAGTTTTGAATTTGTTCAGAATTAAAATTTGAATAATGTTCAATTTCAGAGATTGAATTAATTTGAGTTGGAAAAGAAACAAGATTGGATGAGAGTGATTGATGAAATTTTTCTGAATCAAAGTCTTTGTTTGGAATTTTTCTAGATGAATTTAAAATTGTTGGAAAAAAATTTCATTGAAGTCTTAATGCTTGATGATCTGAATTATGATTCTTTGAAGAAGAAATTGGAGCAAATTAAATCAATAGTTGTTGGGGAACCACGTCTAGGAAAGAAGTTTGGAATATTTTTTTCAGAAATAATTTTAAGACCGTGTTGGCCACAAATTTTAAGAATATCTCTTGATTGATTATTGGTTTGATTATAATTAGTTGGATTCCACGCAGAATGATGAAGATTTGAGTCCATAAAAATAAATGTGGTGATATTTCTTGAATTAAAATTTTCTAACCATGATTTTAAGAGGGGAAGTCCACAGAAAGTTGGTGTATGATTGTAAAGGTTGATAAAGCGCATTTTGGGGCAATTTGGATGATTGAAAATGATGTCAAAAGCTGAGAGAAATTTTGATCCACCTGAGAGAGGAAAAATTGATTCTGATGGAAAAGATTTTTTGAATAAGGCGCATGTTCTGTGTTTTGAATAAAAATCAATTGCAGTGTGATTGTGGTCTAAGAAAGAAGACCATTTTTGGTGATTTGGGGTATTTAATGGAAACATATTGAGATCAGGTTCCTGAAAAAAAACCATAGAAGCTTCTTTTTCAGAATTTAAAATACTGTGAGTAGTTTCAATTTTATTATAACCATTTAAACTGAGAATTTGAAAAGAAGAAAGATTTTCCAAGATTATTGTTTTGATTATTTTCAATTGGAATAAAAGAAGGAAAAAAAGAAGGAGACAAGGGATTAAGATCAGAAGAAATTCTTGTGGTTGTACTATTCATTGAGAGATATTTTTTTTATTGGAGTTTTTAGTGGGAAAAATTCTTCTAAGTGGACAAAGATTTCCCGTGGGGGAGTGTCTGAATTGAAAACCATCATTGTCTAAATGAGTAGAAATATTGGGATTTTTTTTTTTTATGATTAATACATTTATAACAAATAATATTATCAGATTCTAGACTGTTACAATCATTAGAATTGCTTTTTTTTTTATGATTAATACATTTATAACAAATAATATTATCAGATTCTAGACTGTTACAATCATTAGAATTGCGGTTATTACCACATTTAATACATAATGGGTTATTTTTTCAAAAACTAGCAGTATGACCAACTTCAAGACAATTAAAGGATTGAGTTGGAGCTTTATTATAATGAGCAGCTCTTAAAAACATGGACTGATAAAAAAGTCCACCTTTTTCTATTTGAAGAGCAAGAAATTTATCTTTAAAATTTATAACATGGGGGGCCGTGACACCACCAGAAAAAGGGCACCAACCTGATGAGGTTTCTTTCACCATACTACAATCATGAATTGTTCATCAACAGTTCATAAACAGCTCAGAAATTGATCATAAATCAATCATAAATTGATCATAAATTTTTCATTAGATTGTTCATGATTCTGAATAAAATATTGAAAATATGACATACATATTGGCCACCCATGTACATCAAATATTATCCCAAAAATTTTTATGAATTACATACATCTTTTTTTTGATATTTTTGTCAAACATGAAATTATATTATTTGTTTATTCAATTACTTTTGGAACCCAAGCTTAAATGAATTGCATGGCAAATTGACTCATTCATCATTAATTATCAGTTTAGGTCAGGTATTCATTGAATCCTCCTCATATATCCATATAAAGAAATACATTTTATTTCAAAGATCCCCCAGCTAACTCCAAGATTTTACCACCCAAAGGAAATGGTGGGCCCCAATAAAATCAATGACTTTTTAGAAACCAAGGTATCTAAAATTCCTCATGTTTATCATTTTTGATTAATATCTATTACCATCATGGTTTTCTTTTTGTAATTTTCAAAGTAGAGATGTTTCCTTCATCCTCAATTTATTTTTTAAAAATGATGGTATTATTTTTTGTCATAATGCTATTATTGATTTAATTTTTATCTCCTGGATGAAAACATCAGAGTAAAAAGAATGAAAGAATCATCCACTATTTTAATCCATTCATCGATCCATCACTCAATTATCACTTGAGGACACTTATTCAACTAATTTTATTTAACATTTTCATAATAATTCCTATTACCAAGAACCTCCAACCTCAAGCCCAAGATTTTACCAACCTGCAAGGGAAATGGTTAATTGTGGCACGTTTTTTTTTTTTTTTTGAAACAAAGTTATTTGTATCAAATATTTCATTTTATCATGTTATTCTCATATTTCAGGTTTTCCTTTTTCCTTCTTTTTTTTTGTGTAAATAATGTTGAAATCATCAAGAAATATTTTTGTTTCATCCTGAATTATTTTCTTTAAAAAGATGATGGTTTTTTAAAAAACACAGTCCTCATCTTATTATTCATTCAATTGTCATTTCCTGTATGAAATCATAGTAAAAGTTATCAAAAAAACATTCACTATCAAACTATTCATACAAGCACTATTATAATTTTTCAATTGCAAAATTTGCAACATAGATTAAAAACAAATTATACATCTTGACTCTTGTATCTTTTGATTGATTAGATAAAGTCTGAGTGTTATAATATATTATGAGGGTAGACTTTCACCTCAAGTATAAATCAGATCCCATATTTTTGAAGAAAAGTTTAGAGGCCTCAGCCAAGTTTTTTTTTCATGTCTATGGTTTAATTAACGGCAAAAAACAATTATGTTAAATATCAGATTTTTCAATTATTTTCATTTTGGTTCACCAATTTATTACTTACATCACCAAAAAAAATTAGATGTAGCCTGATTTCAGTCTTATACTTCACGTTCTCTTGACTCATGCAGCTAATATGAGCATGCATAACCTACAAGTCTACAACCAGCTTGAACATCAGTTTGCAGGCACGGCAAAGTTGAACTCAACACAGATGTCAGCCCGCAACAACTTTACTGGAGACTTGTGGGGACTTAGTCTTTAAACCGCAGAAACTTCATGGGAAAGTGAAAACCATCAACCATCATCCGGACCGGCAGTGATTCAGCAAAAACTGAAACCCCGACCGCTGTATACAGGCCAACAAGTGAGGGGAGACTAAAGGACAATAACAAAGCGTCAACTTGACCAAATGCTTAGATTTTTAGATTATGATATCTCTCTACCATTTCGCGGTAGAGTTTTTTTATGTAGTGCGTACTCAGAGGGTTGATTAAAATATGACTGCGAAATTAGAATGCATCACACCATCCTAATCTTATTTCTTTTATCAAATTACTTTTTTATATCTATCTCCTTCTGATTACAAATATTATTCTGATTATTAATCTCATTTTCTTATCATCGATCTAGTTCTTATTCCAACAAAAATAATCAAATCAACCCCATCGGACCAATGATCAATATGCAAACCAATACTAATATCAGTCACAACAAAGCGCAGAATGAAATAGTTTGTCTCGGTTCTGTCAAGATATGAACGCTGAAATAAGCCCTTGTGAGCAAACACATTTTCTTCTAAAGACTTTTTACATAAAAAGCATGGAGAATGAAATAAATTAATCCTTACCTCCTCTACTGTTGTTTAGACAATGAAGACACAGGAGACGATCTTACCACCGTGGCAGACCAAGTCATGGCTGCAACCGGATGAAGAATCAAACCAGCC
>KN361005.1:22079-35454 GCA_000785685.1 Uromyces viciae-fabae | reverse complement strand
TTCAAGATCATTTATTAAAACTACATTTAGCCAAACGTTCCAAACTCTGCAAAGACTTAATACTGTAAAGCCGGCTAATTCATCTTTGATCCTATTCCAAATACGATAAGGATCAAATTGATTGGATTCAGGTACCATAGAATTATCAAGATTATCATCCATACTTGATCCAATCATTGAAGCAGCTTTAACTAATTATTCCTTTTCTTCTGCCGTAGGATTAACAGGATATGGTTTCAAGACAACATTGATGAAGGTCTTTGCATGATAGACATGCAACCATCTTTTTCCTCCAAATAGTATAATTTGTTTTATTTAATTTTGGAACAGAATAGATGTCCTTTTCTTCTCTTGCATCACTGATTTCATTCATCTTCAAAGCTTTGCCTTCTTATTTTTTGGAACAGAATAGATGTCCTTTTCTTCTCTTGCATCACTGATTTCATTCATCTTCAAAGCTTTGCCTTCTTATATTTTGTAAAAATTGTCTTGTCGAGCTATCAAGACTGTAAATCTAAAAGAATTTACAAAACTGCAGATTTTATTTCTTTATTAGATTCTTTCTTTAAGAGATTTTTGATCATACAATGATAATAAAAATAAAAGATAAAAATAAAATAACTTTTACCTGAAGGCAAAGTTTGGTAAAAATTGTAATGTGATAAAAATAAAGAAACAATTTGATAATAATAATAATTATAAAATATAATTAATATAAAAAGTCTTATTGACTGTGTTTAATATTTTTAATATTTTTATTCTTTTTTTCATTTTATTAATGATAAAGATAATAATTTAAGATTGATATGAGAAGAGATTTTTAGGTCTTGTTGACCATTGTTTTAATAATTTTTATTTTGAAATTTATCTTTATTTATTTCTTAAATAAAAATATTTAATAAAGTTTTTATAAGAAAAATCTGGTCAAGAGCTTGTTGACCGTATTTTGTTTTATTTTAATTTTTAATTTAATTTTATAATTTTTAATGACTATGACATCATAGTTCATTTTTGGTCTTATTGACCATTTTAATTAAAAATAATCCTGCAGGTTAAATCACTGCTAATACGGATTAATATTTTCTTAATCAATTTTAAACAATAAAATATTATTTTTAATTTATTTAAGCTACATGAAAAACTTACTTTGAGTTTTTAAATCATGGTAAAAAGAATATTTTTAATTCATAAAGATCATTGCATAATTTTTCTTTATTTCATTTTTATCTGCAATGGTAAAATAAATATATTAAAAATTATTTCTTTTTAATTTAATTATATAATTTTTAATATTTTATTTTAAAAATATTTTATAACTCACTTTCTTGATTTTTAAATTGATTAAGTCTTTTATGATTTTGATTCAAATCTTGACAAAAGTATGTTAAATAAATGCTCCAGATATTTTAAAGTAGCATATTGATCCATTGTTGCTACATGTGCTTTGTTTTGTAACTTGTATTGATGCAAGCCCCTTGTTTCTGTGCATGTGTGAGGTTTTAATTAGTCTATTTAAATTATTTAAAAAACTATTCTAATTTGTTTGGTCCATTTTTTTTTGATTTAATTAAATGTAAACAAAGTTTCAGACCTGTATTGGGTTTTACCCAGACCAAAATTGGAAGAAAAGGTTTGATATGGGTTTATCTCCTCAAGCGTACACAACACCTCCATTTTGTTAAATTTTTGTCTAACTGTAAATAACTGGTTTCACACATTAATTCAGATGGAGTCATATCATGTGATTGCACTGTTATGGCAGGTACTGCCACTTAGCAAAAAAAGGGTCAAGGAGTAGCAAATTGGGTGTGAGCTCAGTGAGTCATCCTATGTTAATTTGCATGAAAAGTCTATTTCTACAATCATATTCTAGGTTTTCCTACTCATTATATGTGTTTTCTCACTTATGTCACTTTTTGTTGTACTAATTATATTTCCTCAAACATTTGGTACCTGTATTTATCTTGCTATTATTTTGTGTCAGTGGGCTCAAAATAGTAGCCAGCTGAAAGGAAGGCACTATTTTTAATCTGTTGATTTTAGAATTGAGAAATGATAAAAAATTGACTTGTTAATTTTATTGAGTGATTTGAGGTTTGATTTTGAGTTAAGTGATTGAGGTTTGAGTTTGAGAAATGAAAAGTTGAGAATGAAAAAAAAAAAAAAAAACCAAAAAAAAAAAAAAAAAGAAAATCTTCCCACATCTAAATTGAGAAAATTCTTGTGACACTTGCGTGAAAATTGAGAAAGCTGAAAAATTGGGGCTTAATTCTTACAATATGCACCTGAAATCAAAGCTTTCTATGTCTGTCTGCTGATGAAAGGGTATACTGCCACAAAAATCTAGCCATTGATTGGCTACAAAATCTCTGAAAACTCATTTTCATGTTGGAAGGCCCTTTTTTATTTCAACTTGTGTGGTTATATGAGATCCCTCTGGACACCTTATGAAAGAATGATGTGGTAGAAGAAAGTGGTGTTCCAGTATGTGATTACTGGAGTGTACTCTTCCACGCAAGATTAATCCCAAGTAGTCAGGGATTCTCTGAACTTGGTGGAGAGTAAGCATGTAAATAATTCCGCAGAAAATTAATGAAGCCACCATAAAGTAATAATGATCCACCTCAAAGCAAGATAAAACCTTTTGTAAGGAGCACAAGATAGTCATAAAAAAGAGATAAGGCATAAGAGAACCATAAGCAAAAACCCCACCACATCCACAACCCTCATAAAAAGTAAAGTAACAACTCCTTAACATTGTCAAGAAGGAAACTGTCACAGCGTAAAGTGAAGTAAGTAACATGGGAATGAGTCTGTGTGCACATAAGTAACTAGAAAAAATCTCCTCCTCTCCTTTTATAGAAAATGAACTAAGAAATCTCCATGTCATAACCCAATATAAAATGGAAAACCTCCTCCCATCCCACAAACACTGCCTGCCTCTGCTCCCACATACTCATCTGCACCTCTTCTGCTTGACTTACATAGCTTCCTGACCTCTGTTTATCCACCATCCATACCCCTTCCTAGCCTCTGGGAACAAACGGTGCATCCAAATAAGTGTCCTCTGAAGTGTGCACAGTTAGCCATTGATGTAGCTCAAATACCCACCAACTATCTTGTCTTCACCGGTAATCACTTTATTTCCTAAATGTGGTTAATTCATCTTGAATTTTTAACTAATTGCATCTCTCAGATGAAGGTCTGGTGTGTTTGGAGGTACAACAACATAGGGATGCCTGTATGAAGAAAGTATTTTGAAAGTTTTTCAAACCACTTTAAGGTTTTATTTCTTAGGATAAAGTATATGGGGTTGAAAAATTGACTCCTAAAAATTAATTTTCTGACTTGGGAAAAGTAACATACATCCTGGGGACCAAACAATGACGTCCACCCCGGGTCCCCAGGACCAAAAGAAATGTGTTGGGAAACATTTTGGCAGTTGGAAAATTAATTTCAACACATGGTTTGGGAGTCAAGATTTTAATTTTGCAAAAAAAAATTCCTAGAAATCCTATTTAATAAGAGCATTCACTCTGGTGGGCATGCTTTTTTTTGTAACTTGTGCATGATGTAATGTAAAAGAAAGATTGTGGTGTCTTTGCTAAGTTCAAAAACCACTATGGGATGCTTTAAACTATGAATTAGCTGAAAATTATGCTACTACATGCATCAGACCTGCCCAAACTTGAGCAAGTCTGACACAAAGTTTGTGTCAATCTTAGCTAAGGCAGTCTAAGTCATGCCCATAGCAATTGGTTGGGTGATTTAGTAACAAAGTTGGGCTAAATCACCAAGTTACCGCATCTGTTGGAATTTGGTCCTCATGACCACTCAATATTCTTACAATTATGCCAAGTTATTTTTAAATTAAAATATTTTTTATTTCAAGGTAAATTAGTTAAATAAAAATAGTAAAAGAATTAGAATAAAAATAAAATATTTAAAAATAGATAATAGTTGCAGTAGTATGTGTCACGTAGTCATTGAACCTTGATCATCAGTAGTCAACATTATTCTTGAGAAATATTTTTTATATTTTTATTTTATCTTTATTATTTGGGAGTTAAATAAAATGAACTAACAATCCATTTTATAGTGTGAAATATTATTAACGTAGTAGTAAGATATCTCTAGTGTTTAGTAATTTTCTCTTAACTTGTCATTTATTTTAGTGTTAGGTTTTAGAACCACTTTAGACCCTGGCAAGTTGTTCAGGGGGGTTAAAATTGTTTTTTCTTCTATTTAATCTGCTGTTGTCAGAAAGAAATGAAAACATTGGTTCTTCTCTTAAAAATCCTAAAACACCTTGAGCCAACCCAAGTGAGATTCTCATCCTCCTTGCCCTCTTCCTTAATCTCGAGTTTCCCTCCTCTTATTAAAAAGTCTCATTAAAAAACAAAAACATTTGAAAATAAAATAAATAATTAAAAATATATTTTTCTTAGATTATTTTGAGTTCCTTTTTGAACAGCATCAACAGTCAATTGAAAAAAAAAAAAAAAAAAAAAAAAAAAAAATCAAGGGTTCCCTCTGTAAATACACTACATGAGAGAGAAAAAAAAATCAAGGGTTTTATTATAAAACAACAAGCAAATGATCACAAATTTCCCTGAAGAACGACCACTCATCAGCTTTTTATCCCCCCAAATGGCTGCTGGACAAGCTCTCTCCAACAAATGAAGGCTTTTTTTTTCAAATCCTGTACATCAAGCATACCAATATAAACATTATGTATCCATCTTGAATTCAGAATGGCAAATGTTCAAAACTATACATTTTCATTTAATTATAAGCAGAAAATGCTACTTGGATGCACTTATTACAGATGTATAAGTGTGCAAGGAATCCAAGAATCTTGGAACATTTATTTTACAATCTTTGTATCTTGAATATTGTTTGACCTGAAAACATGTGGGTCATTTAGGGCTTCAATTTGGTACCAACTGAGCGGGCCATTTGGCCCCCAGGATGCTGTGGTGATGTGGTGTCAAAGAACATCCTGGGTTGAGGTGATTCTACGGGTCTATAGAGTACCTTGAAGAAAAGATAACGGACCAAGAGAACTGTACATGGAGATTCTGTGATGCAGTTTGCTCAAAAAAAAGGGAAAATCATTCCCATTCAATCTTTAGTACAATAATCTGTCTAAAGAATGACGTCAAGGTAGCATATTGGAATTGATCTTTGATCTTATAGTTATATAACTTGATTCAGATGATGAAAAGATCACCTTTGTTACTAAAAGAGAGAACTAGGGTCACAGCTAAGAGGGGGTTTGCAGAAGTATGTTTTTTTTTTTTTTTTTTTTTTTTTTTTTTTTTTTTTTTTTTGAGTCTAGTCTTCCTTTTTGTTCGGTGTTGCCCGTCTTTGGCTGTCACCAGCTTCTTGGCCCCCGTCGGAATCATGAAAGCCCACTGCTTTACTTTGCCGACATCAACTTCATTTCAGTGCGAATTTCCTGTGAGAATTTGTCAACCACTTCTCCCTCGACTAAGGGGGATGCCCACGCCAAGTGAATCCGATCGAGGCTTCCGCTTGGATGCCTACATAGGTGTAGCAGATGATGCGAATAGTTTCCTTCAGCGCGTCTGGTCTCATGCGCTTTTATAATATCGGCCAATGAACCTTTGTTGATGGCACCTTTCAGAGTATTGACAAGCTTTCGCACTGCAGCGTCCTCGTCGCCACCACTGAGTTTGTATTGAACCGAGGCATGACCTAAAACATATCGCGGCACACCACCGTACCACTCGAAAAGTCTGTTTGTAGTTAATTTTTCTTCATCTGGATAGAGAACGGCTTTGCAATCTTGCATTTCCTTGTAGCACCAAGGTGGCATATACAATAATGTTGATTTTGTGTGTTTGAGAAGTTCTTTGTAATTTTTGGTACTCTGGAGATGTGACGAGGCGGGGCGCATGAGTGGAGGTTGGCCATCAACGATGTAATATACTGTTTCGGGGTTTTGGAGAGCGTGGTCTACCTCAGGTTTGTCATAAGCTACCCTTTGAACGGCGTCTGATGTCATTAAATAGGTTGGGCAAGCATTCTGTCGAGTTTCGAAAGGCTCCCACACCACAGTTTTTTTCTTGCATGCAGCTACCCACAGGTACTCGCTCCAGCCACAGTTTCAATTTGATGACAGTTAATTGGGCAGTGGGATGAAACAGTTGAATTTAATTGATTCCTTTTTTTTTCTTAAACCAGATTTCTAACCAAAAAAAATAAAAAATAAAATTGGTTTTTTTTTAAATTTTAAAAAAAGTTGACCAAAAAAAAAAAAAAAAGATATAATAAAATGAGTAATCCAAAACAGTTGAATTGATTAAAATAATATATATGATAAAAAAACATTAAATATTTTTAGATTGTTGTAATTTATTTAAAATTTTAGAAACACGATGAGATAACTTTGGTTGACCATTTTTATGATGAAATTGAATTTTTTTATTCTTTTTATTATTAATAAAATTGGAATTTAAATTTGAATTTTTTTCATTTATTTCCATATTTTGTTTATTTAAATTTAAATTTGGTAAACTTGATCTTTGTTTATTTTGATGATCAATTTTATCTATTTGATGATGATTAAATTCTTCAGTAAATGTTGATTTTATGAGTTGATTATTATTTTGATTATCATTAAATTGATAAATTGTTTTTTTTAATGAATTTTTTCGTTTATTAGGAGGTTTAACTTGAACATAATCTTCAGATTCATGATTTTCGATTGAGTTAGTAGTATTCTTTGTTGAATTGAATGAATCTTCTAGTTGATTAGTTTGATTAATTTCATTATTATAACCAGCTTTTATAAGTTCTTTTGCACGTTGTTTCTTTAATTTAGCTTTATGAATTAAAGTTTGTTTAATTTTTTGAGCTGTTTTTTTTTTTTTTTTAATAAAATAAAATAAAAATTTAAATGAGAGATTGGTTTATTTCAAAAAAAAAAAAATAATAATGGTTTTTTTTTTGTTACTTGCCTTTTCCTAAATAGATAGAATTAGAATTTCCTGGTTTATTTTTTCCTATTTTGAATCCATTTGAGTTATTTGATGATTTATTTCTTGTTGATGAAATATTTTTAGTTTTAGTTGTAATTCCCATTTTCTTTCTTTTTTTTTTTTTTTTTTTTTCCGAATTCAACCCAGCTAAATAAAAAAAAATAAAAAAAATGGGTAAATGCAGTAAAGGTTAGTTTGACTCTTCTCTTCATCAAAAAATGTTGAATAAAAGAATTTAACCTTTTTTTTTTTTATTTTTTTTTTTTTTATATCTATCTCTTCTATATATAACAGATAAGCGTGATATTTATTATCGATTAGGTAAATCAGAGGGATATAGAGCTCGTTCTGCTTATAAATTAATTCATCTTGATGAGCAATATGGATTATTCAACAATCTTGATCAACCAGTAAATCGAGTCATAGATCTTTGTGCAGCTCCTGGAAGTTGGTCACAAGTATTAGTAAAAAAATTAAAGTATTTTATTTTCTTCTTCTTCTTTTAATTTTTTCAACTGTTTCTAATCTAGCTCTACTAAATTAAAATTATTATTTTTTTTAAGTGAAAATAAAACAAATAAAGATGAAGCAGTAAAAATAGTTGCAGTAGATTTACAACCAATGGCACCTATTGAATCAGTTATTCAAATAATTGGAGATATAACTAAATTAGAAACAGCTAATGAAATCTTGTCTCATTTTGAAGGTCAAAAAGCTGACTTGGTAGTTTGTGATGGAGCACCTGATGGTATGTAAAAATCTCAAATTAAAAAATTAATAAATCATTTTAACTTTCTGTATAAATATAAACTCAAGTTTGATTTTTTTATATTTTCTTTTTTTAAATTTAAAATTTTTAGTTACTGGACTTCATGATCTTGATGAATTTGTTCAATCTCAATTACTCTTAGCAGTAAGTTAATTTAATCTATTATTGATAAATCTATTTTTTTTTTTTTTATTATTAAATCAAAAAAGATATTTATTGATTTATTTTTTTTTTTAAAAAAAAAAAAAAAAGGCATTAAATATTACACTTTCAGTACTAAAACCAGGTGGTAATTTTGTAGCCAAAATTTTTCGTGGAAGAGATGTTGATTTACTGTATGATCAATTATTAAACTTTTTTACTGAAGTAGATTGTTCAAAACCTCGTAGTTCTAGATCATCAAGTATAGGTAAGTTGGTATAATTTATAATATATATATATATATATGAATAAAACTAAAATTGATGAAGCATTTTTTTTTTTTTTAAAAAAAACTATATAGAAGCATTTGTAGTATGTAAAAATTACAGTGCACCAGTAGAATTTAAACCAGATATGAGGAATGGATTATTACTAAATCCAATTTCAAAATATAATGAATTAAATGTAAATGAAGATGTTAGATGTATTATTGATTTTGTATCTTGTGGTAATATTTCTTCTTGGCCTGATTCAGATATGAATTATCCACCCATTTTATCATTATCTGATAATTGTCCTATTGCACCTCCTACTAATCCTCCTTATAAAGATTTCTTTATTCAAAAATCTCAATTTGATTTTTAAATTTCCAATAAAAGAAAAAAAAAAAACTTTTTATTTTTTTTTATTTTTATTTTTTATTTATTTTTTTTTTATTATATTGCTCATGTAATGAATTCAAATACTCTAGCTTAAGAAATTAAAATAATAAAATAAAAATAAAATTTTAAAAAAATGAAACTCAGTTTAAAAATTTGTTTTTACATTTACTTATTTAGACTTTTAAATAGTTTACTATCCAGAACCTTCTTTCAACCAGATGAATACTATCAATCATTAGAAATAGCACATCGAATTGTATTTGGTTATGGATATGAAACTTGGGAATGGAAATCAAATTCAAATGGTGCAATTCGTAGTCCAATACACCCTTTTTTATTCGTACCTACTTATTGGTTTCTAAAAAAAATTAAATTAGATGAAACTAAATTATTAGTAAGTTTTTTTCATTTTATTTAAAATTCTTGATTATTTTTTAATCATAACTCTATTATTTTCTAGATCATTTTACCTAAATTTGTACAGGCTGGTATTGCGACTATTACCGATATAGCTACTTATTCAATAGCAAGTAACTTAATAAATCCTAAATATGCTCCTGCTGCAGTAAGTCATTTCTTTTTCTTTTTTTTTTTTTTAATTAAATATTAAAATAAATAAATTACTAATTTCAAAAAAATTTATTAGTTAGCATGTTCTTTAACTTCATTCTTTAATGCTTATGCAGGAGTTAGAACTTTATCAAATTCATTAGAAACTGCTTTAACCGCAATTGCATTAGCAAATTGGCCTTGGATTACTGGTTCAACATTAAATTCTTGGTCAAATTTAATCATTTCAATCTCTTTTATCGCTATTACAATTATTGTTAGACCATCTTCCATTTTATTTTGGTTGGCTTTAACATTTACAATTCTTAAACATTCTTCTGGTAATGCTCGAATTGACATTATAGCTCTTTTTAGTGTAATTGGGTTAGTTTTTTTTTTTTTTTTTTTTTTTCTTTTAATTCAAATTTAAAATCTTTGAATTGATTTTTTTTTTTTTTTTGATTATACTAGTATCATCTCCGCTTTAATATGCTTTATAATAGATTCAAGTTTTTATGGATTTCTTACATTTACACCCATGAATTTTATAAAACAAAATCTAATCAAAAATTTATCAAGTTTTTATGGAATGAATAGTTGGCATTTTTATTTTACACAAGGATTTCCATTTTTAAATTTATCATTATTTCCAGCAGTTATACTTGGAATGATATCAATTGAAACTAATCAATCAATTTATGAAGGTAAAAATGAAATAATTAAATTAAAATTAGCTAGATTTACAATATTATTTACAATGATTGGATTATCATTTATTCAACATAAAGAATTTAGATTTATTCAAGCTTTAATTCCATTATTTAATTGTTTTGCTTGTAGAATTATGGTAAATAATTATTTAAAATATAAAAAAAAAAAAAAAGATATAAATAATAATAATAATTTTATTGAAAATTACTTATCTATAAGATTTGGTGGATTTTTATTTAGAAGTTTAATTTCATTTAGTTTTGCATTTTATTTTTTAAGATTTCATTATCATGCTCAAGTTGATGTGATGAATTTTTTAGGTAAAATTAAAAATGAAGAAATGAAATCAGTTGGATTTTTAATGCCATGTCATTCTACTCCTTGGCAATCTCATCTTCATAAATTTCATCTTGCAACAAATGGTACTGAAGAACGTATTTGGATGTTAAATTGTGATCCACCTTTAAAGTTTGTTTTTATTTTATTTTTTTTTAATTAGTTAAAAACTGAACTACTAACTCTTGATAATTTTTTTTTTTTTTTTTTATTATTACAGTTTAACTAGTCATTATTCAGATGAATCAAGTGAATTTTATAAAGATGAAATGTTATTTTTAAAAAGTAGATTTCCAAAACAAGTGAATGTAGATTTTCCAGCTACAGGTAGAAGAAATGAATCAATGAATTTGATAAAGTATGAATGGCCAAGTCATTTGATCATGTTTGAATCACTTTATAATAAAATTCAAGAATATTTAATTGAATTAAATTATAAAATCATTTATTCTAAATTCAATTCTTTAAGACATGATGATCAAATTAGAAGATCAGGAAATGTAATTGTTTTATTTTATTCTAAAAAAGACTGATAAAATAAAAATTTTTAATTTTTTTTTTTAATTTTTTTTAAATTGTTTCTTCTTTCAATCATGATTTTATTACTCATTCAATTATCTAAAGTTATATTTTATTCTCGTACTTTATGGATTGCTTTCAAAGTATTAAAAGTACAAAAACAACGTAGAAAAATCCCTAAACCAATTATTAATCGTCAATATTCTAATTCAATCAATCAATTAAATCAAAATTTTAACCAAGAAACTCAAAATATAAGAACAAGAAAGATTAAGGAAATTAATCAAATTTGTTTAGTTTGGGTAAAGTAGTCATCCTTTAAAACTTTTTTTTTTTAGATTTATATTCATCCCCTAATCAATTCATCACTTTTTTTCATAACAGGTCATCTGGACTCATTCAAAAAGATTTTTAGATTACATATCATGGGTTATACCATTTTATAATGAATTCAATCTCATCTTATTAATTTGCTTAATTCTTCCCTTTTTTTTTTTTCTTTTTTTTTTTTTTCAATTCATCATTATAAACAAATTAATAATTGATTTATTTAAATCTTGTGAAATTATTTTAGGCTGCACAAACTATATTCACTCATTCAATCGATCGAATTATCACACCACATGAGAAATCATTTGATTCAATCTTGGGTACAACTCATGATATTTTACAAATTACTATATATCTCATCACTAGTGCACCCAAACAACTCAGGTTGAAATGGAAAAAATATAAAGTATTCTTCTTCATCATTTTAAATAAATCAAAAAAAAATTATTCATACTTGAACTAAATTAAAATTAAATTTCTTTTTATTTTTTATTTTTTATTAGGCTCGTCAATTTAATAAATCACTCCTTTTACCTCCAACTAATCCACCTCCAACTCGATTAAATCTCCCAACTTGTCATCATCCGCAACTTTCAAAATCAAAAACTACAACTTTTTCAGCACCTAGTTCTGCTAATCCAATTACATTTAACGCAGCTCCATCTCAGGCTGATTCATCCTCATATTTAACTGTACCAGATAAAAAATATATTCCTACTCGTAAATTATCGGATGGATACAGGAGATCCGTATCAAATAATAGATCAAAAGTTTTTGGACATGAGACTTTTAATACCAGATCAACTTGTATGAACAACCGTGTTATATATCCATTCAGATCTGGTTCAACATCTGCTATCTTGTCCAAACATTCGAATAACTCAAATTCTAATATTGACTCTAAAAGTTCACAATTAAATCTTTCATTAAATGAGAATATGAATCAATTTGATTCTAATTTCAATCAAAATCAAGTCAAGGAACAAGAAAATAATTCAATTATCATTCATGATGATAGTATATCCATTCAAAAATCGAATCCATTAACCCCCTCAAGTTGTATTTATAATCCTTCCATTCAAGTCAACCGTCAGAAACGAGTTCGAAATATGAATGATGATGATTCATTGGCTTTTCGTAAAGCTAAAAAAGCTCTTCGTGCTACTAAGTGTACACCTAAACTTAACACATGTCAAATTTTACCATTTCAAGCTTCAAATGCTCAAAGGACATTAAATAAACAAAAAGTTGAACATTTATCCAAACACTCGACTAGTGTAACTCAATCTCATATTCAAGATTTCAATGCACCACCGGTATCAAGTGTTGTTACTCCCATCTCAGAAGTAAATTTTTCACAAAGTACACCAGAAGCTCCAATAACTTTACGACGACTACATGATCCTAATGAACCCCTCCCTCCACCCATCTCATCAACACCTCATCAAATCGAATCCAATTTATTAAATGACTTTTTACCACATGAACATGAAAAAATTCGAGAAAAAGCTTTAAATAGCGTTCATTCAATAATATCAACAAAAGAGTTTTCACAAAATATTAGTTTAAATAAAGCATACCAGCTTCCGGATTTATTATATACTCAAGAAACTCAGGCACCTCCATCTTCTTCACAACCTTCTTCTTCAGTTAATATTGATCCTACACCAGATTTAATATTATCATCACATGATAAAATATTACAAGCTCCTATAGTTAGACCAAGATTACATGATTCAGATGAACCCCTTCCAATACCTGGTTCACAATCTCATAAATATGATGAATCATTATCTTTAAATGATTCTTTACCAGATGAACATGAAGAAATTCGAGAAAAAGCTTTAAATAGTCTTAGGTCATTAAAATCCAGTTCGGATTTTACATACTCAAATCCATCTACTGGTTGGTTAACAAAACGACTACCAAATTCTAATATTAATAATAACATCAATTCTAATCAATCTTATAGGTTTGAATTAAAAAAAAATAATATTAAATTAAAAACTAGTGAAATTTTAAAAAATAAAAAAATAAAAAATCATTCATCTACATTAAAAAATGATAATAAAAATTTAATAATAAAATTAAATAAAAATAATGAAGAAATTTTAAAAAAAAATAAAGTTAAAAGAGAAATTTCAGGTAAATTAGGTAGAGAGAAAAATAATAATAATTTAATTATTGATAAATTTAATTTATCTCCTACTACTAAAATTTCTTCTCTTGATCTTAATGTTAATCTTTCTAAACAAGAAGAATCTTCAAATTCTTTAATGTAATTTCTTTTCTTTGTTTTTTTTTTTTTTTTTTTTTTTGGGGTGTTTTTTTTTTTTTTTTTTTATTTTTTT
>KN361005.1:0-22060 GCA_000785685.1 Uromyces viciae-fabae | reverse complement strand
TTAGATTTCATTTCTTTTTTTTTTTTTTGGTTTTTTTTTTTTTTTTTTTTTTTTTAATGAATAAATTTCGAATTAAAAAGTGGTTTGTAATTTTCTTTTAGGTGGCTGAAAAATTTAAATTAAATTAATTTTTTTTTTTTCTCTTTTAAAAAAAAAAACATGTCATCGTCAAATTCAAGTTCAAATTCAACAACTAATCGATCAAACTCAATCAATAACGAAATGGATAAATTAAATTCAAATAATAATAATGATGAAGTTATTCCACAAATAGTTAATCCTAACTCAATCTCATTTTCACAAAGTCAGTTTTATTTATGATTTCAATAAATTAATAATAATCAATTAAAATATATATATATTCTTTTTTTTTTTTGATTAGAACTAGGAGGTAAAATGACAATAAATTGTGAAAAAACAAAATTAGCAATTGAAAATGCAGCTAATTTAATTAAATTTAAAGATGAAATTATCGCTTTTCCAACTGAAACTGTATATGGTTTAGGTGCTTCTGCAATTTCATCAAATGCAGTCCAAAAAATATTTAATACTAAAGGTAGACCTTCAGATAATCCATTAATAGTACATATATCTTCAATTAAAATGTTAAAAAAATTAATTACAAATGAAGATAAAAATTTAAAACAAGAAGAAGAAGAAGAAGAAGAAACAGAAGAAGAAATAAATAAATTAATTGAAGAATTAGAAATACCTTTAATTTATAAAATTTTAATTAAATCATTTTGGCCAGGTCCATTAACAATTTTAATTTCAATTCCATTAAATTCAAAATTTAAATTTAAAATTTCAAATTTAGTTAGTTGTAATTTAAATACTTTAGCTATAAGAATGCCATCAAATTTAATAGCAAGAGGATTAATTGAAAAAACTGGTTTACCAATTGCAGCACCTTCAGCAAATTTAAGTGGAAAACCAAGTCCGACCAATTCAAAACATGTAAAAAATGATTTTAAAAATAAAGTACCAATTATACTTGATGGTGGTGAATGTTTAGTTGGATTAGAAAGTACTGTGGTAGATGGATTAAATGAAAATGAAAATTACCTAAAAATTTTAAGATTAGGTGGATTAAGTTTAGAATTAATTCAATCTTGTTTAAATAAATTTAATAATCAAAATAATCAAAAATTTAAAATTATTTCAAATTTTAATAATAATTTAAATTTAGATTTTAAACCAATTACTCCTGGAATGAAATATAAACATTACTCTCCTAATGCTCAAGTTTTTATACTCAATCCAATACTTTCTTCTTCTTCTTCTTCAAATAAAAATAATAATAAGAAAAAATCAATTCCTAATTTATATGAACTTGTTTTAAACTTTTGTCTAGATTTTATTGATCCTCCTTTTTCTTCTTCTTCTTCTTCATTAGAAAAAGAAAAAGAAGAATTTAAAATAGGATTAATATTAATTGAAGAAAGTGAATTATCAAAAGAATTTGAAAAATTAAAATTAAAATTAAAACAAGGCAATGTAAAAAATGAAGAAGAAGAATTAATAAAAGAAGAAGAAAATTTTGAAGAAAAAATTAAAAAATTAAAATTAAAATTAAAAAAAATTAAATTAATTAATTCAAATTTAGGTAAATTAAATCAACCTGAAATTAGTGGAAAAAAATTTTATTCTTCTTTAAGAAATTTAGATGAAATTTTTTTTGTAAATTTAATTTTAGTTGAATCTTTACCTAAATTTAATTTAGGTAAAACTATTATGGAAAGATTATCTAAAGCTAGTACTATAAAAATTCCTTTTGATGTACTTATTCCTAATACCTAATTCTTAATTAACAATTTTTTTTTTTGGAAAATTAATAAAATAAATATAATTTTCAATTTTTATTGGGTTTTTTTTTTTTTTATATATATACAATTATATAAATTATTACATTTTATTTTCTCTTTTTATTTTATATTCATTGAAAAAATAAATCAATTTTAAAAAGTTATTTAGGTTAAAAAAAAAAATAAACTTAATGCATAACAATAATATTATCCAAAAATAAAAATTTAAAAATAAAATTAAGTCAATAAAATTAAGATAATAATTGAAAAGAAGAAAAATGAACCTGAACCACAACCCTTACTTTCAAAAATGAACTAACTCATGAATCTTCAATTAAATTTAAACTCAGTAGCCTTCAAGCAACAATCCCTTGCCACTCTCACCTATTAGTCATAACCTACATGTACTTTCACATAAGTAGAATTCAATGAAACTCATCAACAATATAAATCTTTTCTTTCAAGAGGCAGGCACTGTCAAAAAAAAAAAAAAAGAATCCTTACAAGTGTAAACCAAATCCAAGCATTATTAGAACACATGAAAAAGAAGAAAGAACCACAAAACTGGATAATACTTGTAAATTTTTTTTTAAGTACAATTCACTAAACAACCTCTTTTTTTTAAAAATTCATGATAAAATAGAATTGATTTGTTTAGTGGATGAAAGACCATTAAACACATTTATTTCAAACTCATTTAATTGACAAATTTAAATTATTAAATACTCAAATACCAAATTTTTAATTTAAAATAAAAAAGAATTTGTTTTTTTTTTTTAAAAAAAAAAAAAAAAAAAAATTAAAAAAAAAACAATAAGTTTTAAAAATAAAAAAAGGGGAAAAAAAAAAAAAAAAAAAAAAATTTCATTTACACATTGTTTAAAATTTTTTTTTTCTTGAGATAACATTTTGAGGAAACTTAAAAAAAGAAAAAAAAGATTAACAGAACTTTAATCCTAAATTCAATTCATTAAAAAATATATCAGTTGTGGAAATTAACTCTAAAAAATTTAATCATTTCCAGTCAAACCTTTGAAACTACATACCCCTTGGTGGAACAAATTTTATATGTGGTTCAGGGGGGTTACACAGTGGTAGAGGTATCTCCCTAACTGCATAGTTATGCGCTTCAGAAAACCCTCCAAAACCACATAGAATCATGTGGTTTTGAAGATTTTTAATTTGTTTCTTGTTACTTTTTTTTTTTTTTTGGTTGAGAAACACCAGTCAATATTTTTTTCATTGGGAAGAGATCATTGTTCCAAATCTTGTCATAATAGAAGAGGCTATGCCATTAAGGTAAGTTTTTCCAAAAAAAAAAAAGAAAAAAAAAAGAAAAAGAAATTACAAAAGTTTTGTTAAACTAATGATGGTATGTCATGCTTGAATCCAAAATTTTCTTTTAATATTGTAATGCTAGTAATCTTTGAAAACTTCTGAGAATAGGATTTTTTATTGGGTATGGAAATTTTCAATCTCTTGTGCAAGAGCCAGTTAATGATTCACTTCAATTTGGCATTCTACTTTTGTTCTTACTTGAGACAAAGCTGACATCCAAAATTGAACATATATGTAGATTTTTTAACATCCAAAATTGAACATTTATGTAGATTTTTTATTGACATCTGATCTATCAAAAAGGTTGAATTTGCTCAAGAAAGATCATAAGCAAAACAAATCCCACCTCCATATTTACCTAGAGTTATCTTGGAATAGGACTCTACCAATTTTAACAGAGGGAATATGGTCAAGGTGTGAACATCAGTATCATATATATTCTATAGAGAATAAAATTTGTATTTACCAATTTATGATTCAAAGGCTTAAAAAATGTGTTGATTTCAGTTTGACAACCATTGAAATGAAGATCTGTTAAAATTTTTTTCTGATACTTCTCCAACATGGTTCTAACCTGATTTGCCTCGGGATCATCTTCTTCATCCAAATAGCAGAGAGTTTCAGAGATAATTTTAACCATCTGATTCTTTGTTGGTTGGAGAATTGGACACTCAATTGGTTCATCTTCATTATTATCCTCATCCTTTTCTTGGACCATTTCAAAAATTTCTTTGCAGGTTGAGATCTTGGTAACAATGATGTTTTCTCCTTCAGGGTTAAACACGTTTGCAAGTGACAGTCAAAACCACACCAATATATTTTAAGCTGTTGAGTTGAGACTCAAGAAAATCTTTGGCTTGATTGATTGTTTTCTGAATTCCTTCTAAGCAGCCTTTGTGTGCTTGCTTAGTTATTTTTAGTGACACCCCAACAGTTTGAAACAGTTTGTTTTGAAATATCTTCCCAGGCTTTCTTAGCCATCTTCATTGCAGTTTATTGGTTGACATTGAAAAGGGTATCAATTGGAGTTCTAGTACAGTTAGATTTGATTTCTTCAGAAAAAAAATACTGATTGATTGGGCCATTGCTTTTTTACAATAATGTGACTTGAAGCATTTAATTATTCCAGCATCTAATGGCTGGACATGACTAGTGAGGTTGGGAGAAAAAAAATTCAACTTGAATATTGGATACACCTTCTTCAGGAACCTTGTGACCGCTGAAGTTGTCTAACAACAAAAGTATATGAATATTCTCCTCTTTGATCCAAGAGTTCCAATTCTTGAACCAGTGTTGAAAGATTTAAGCTGTCATCCATGCATTTGTGTTGTGTGCATATTTGTAGTTGTAATAAGATGCTGGCTTTTTTATTAAAGAACCTCAGATTCTTTGAATTTCCAATGAACAGTGGATTCTTCATCTCTTATCCATCTGCATTGTAGGTGAAAGCCACAGTGATTCGGGTTTTGTTCCCCTTGATCCCATGGGTTCTTTTGAATGCAAGACCAGTATCAGGTGGCATCTCAAAATAAATAAAAAAAGATTGTTTGACCAGGGTTCTTTTGAATGCAAGACCAGTATCAGGTGGCATCTCAAAATAAATAAAAAAAGATTGTTTGACCCAACTAAAAAAAACGGGAAGATGAAGATCTGGATCATCAAGTACTGACAAGTAGAACAATCCAGTCTCATCCATGTTGAAAATATTTTAAGATTGTACTGTGAATTTATTTTTTGAACTCGCTCAACCTCGCTATCAACAGCCAAAAAAATCCACTGATGCAGCCTCTCCATGTCTTTGATAAGACCATATTTGATGACAGTGTTTAAATGAGTCAAGCCAGCCTGAGCTCAATTTCACCCATTCAGAAGAAGGGATTCCAGCCAGTCGTGCAAAATCTCTCCATTTTTCCTTGATAACCTCACCAGTTACAGTCATGTTCAAATGAGTTGCTTGCTTCATACATTCAATCAGAGATGATTTGACCTGAGGATGTGAAACAGTCCGAAATCTCTTAGAAGAAGAGTTATTTGCTTGAAAATTTTTGGATTGGATTGAATTTTCATCTTTCAACCATTTAGAGATAAGTGGTTGTTTTATCTTGAGATGAGGATATATTTTGGTGAAGTGTTGAAAATTTTTGGACTGGTTTTTTGCTGTTAATATGATGCTAACCAATCAAGTACTTCAACTTTCTCTGAATAGGAAGCATTGCTTATCTTTGAGTTTGATGTGCTTTCAGAGTTGTGGTCTGCCTTTTGTTTCTTACTTTTATTTTCATTGAAAGAATTTTGAGACTTTTTTTGAGAATTAGAGCACTTTAAGTCTTCCTGCTTGCGTTTTTTCATTGAAAGAATTTTGAGACTTTTTTTGAGAATTAGAGCACTTTAAGTCTTCCTGCTTGCGTTTAGTAATTTCCTTTTCAATCATCTCCTTATTGGAGCAAAATTCTAGTATTGTGATAAAAGTCTTGATGTCACTGGATTCTAATTTGATGACCTGATTTTCAGAAGATGATCCTATCTTATCCATGATTAACTGGGCATCAACTAGATTTCCTTCACCATCCATCCATTTCTCCTCCTTTGAACTTATTGATTGGCCGCTAGAAAGCTTCAATTGAAGAGAGGATATTTTTTTTTTTCATTCTTTATTTTTATTTTTTTGAAGAAATTTTCATCCATTTCTCCTCCTTTGAACTTATTGATTGGCCGCTAGAAAGCTTCAATTGAAGAGAGGATATTTTTTTTTTTTCATTCTTTATTTTTATTTTTTTGAAGAAATTTTCTAAGAAATTGAGTTTGATTTCTTCACATGACTCGGTGGCATTGTTTAAACTTGGCCTTTTTGCAATAGGGTGCACACAGAGTGTGCTTCCCACGCAGGAAATATAGCAAAGGTCAGGGTTTTCCTTAAAAACCATGAGAAAATCTGAAAACATTGAAGGACAGGTTCCTGGTGAAGGTAATTGAGTTCTGAATTTGTTTTTTTTGTTGGAGTATGAACATGTATGTGTTTAGGTAGAAAATGTTCCTGATTTTTAGCTCAAATTTCCATGTGGTATCCCATTATGCGGTAAGACTCCAATTTGCTGTGCACCAACCATGGTGGAATGAAATGATTATGCAACATGGGGGGTTATGCTGTTACACAAGTATGTGGTACCACGGGTTTGACTGTACTTGATTTGATTTGGAGTGGTAGCCAAATCTTTCCCAATTGAAGTGAATGGAATTACCAAGCCCTACCTTCCTGGTTCCTGGATTCAGTGCATTGAAAAATTTTATCAGATGTGGGAATTACCTCAAAAAAATTGAATAACATAATTGTTTCAATTGTAGTAGTAGCCAAATCTCTTCAAATTGAAGTGACTAGAATAGCCATTTTAACTGTCAATGATATTAAATTGTAAACTTCAAGGTGACTTCCAACAGCCAACAATGGATGAACATAGTTTCTAAGTCACAACCACTCAACTTGGTGGCTGGAGAAAGGAATTTTCTAGCCTCACACTATAAGATTTCAACAATTGGTTGAAGAATTTATTACTGAAAAAGGGACTAGCAATCTAGTGTGAAGAAGTCAACAACAATTTAGTTTTTAGAGGAAAAGTAAAAATTTAAGAAGAATGGAAACCAACAATGTTTTTTAATGTGAATTTTAAAGAAAGACAAAATTTGAATAAGAGACTAGACAAATACTATTCTGGCCTGGGAACTGATATTGATAAAGATTAGTTAATTGACTAGTTTGAAATGAAAAGAATGTTTTCCATTCTCACCAAGGATCTTGGAAGGCACAGTTTGAAGCTTTTGAGGTTGAAGGGTTTGATTGAAAATTGAGTTGATAAATAAATTGAGGAATTGAGTGATTGATTTTGATGTCAATCAAGGTTTGAGTATGAGGGAGATGAATAAAAAATACGAAAAAAAAAAAAAAAAAAAAAAAACAGAAGCATTGACAAGATGCGTGAACAAGGAAGAATGAAAACAGCTGGATTCTTGTGACATATTAATGACGTTTCAGTGAAATAAGATTTGATTAAGAATCTGAAAACCTTGCATTCTAACACACACCACCAAGTATGTTTATTAAAAGAAGTAAGTTTCTACCCTCCAAATACCAAGTCCATTGGTTAGAGGGAGCAAATGGATACCCTTAAGCTATCCTAATTGGTGGTTAGAAGCTAGAAAATCACTTCCACCAGCCACCAAGTTAGTGGCTGGAGTGGAGGCTAGAGACTCATTTCCTCTAACCAAGACATCAATCCCTCTCCAAAGCAGCTACAGTTCATCCAATTCCAAAATTGATCAATTAATTTTTTTTACAATCAATGTGCAGTGAATTCATCATTCAGACTGTTCAGAGCCTCACCTGAGTTGAGGTGTAGGCTTTTTGAAAGCTACTTGATTTCAAATGCCAGCAAGTGGTGACATGAAATTATTCATGGTGCTGTTTCATTTATTTTTTACTTTTGCTCATATATGAGCATATCAGTAGATTTTCTATCACCTGTGTTGACCCACTGATTTTCTATGGATATATGATTGGAAGGCCTAGTTATTTTTATTTGAAGAATTTTTTTCAAAGAGGAATTGATCAGAATTCTTCCAGGTTATTTTTTCTTGATCTTGATCTCTTTTTTTTTTTTTTGAGTTAAGTACATTCTCCTCCTGCTGGATTGAATTCATGAGAATTGATTGTTTCAATTTTCAAGGTGTCAAGATTGATTTTGACACATCTTATAGCTTTTGCCTCTCATGCATGGTGGATCTTTTCTGCTGGAAGATTATTAGGACATGTGAGGATTGAATGTTATTGTTGTGCATGTATAGTCACCTCAATACTTGAATCTAAATTAAGGAAGAGGCTTGAGCTTATTGGATTGTGTCTGAGGTTGTAGTTGTTATTCTAAAACAATTTTAGGAGATAAATCAAAGAAGTTGCAGCTGAAAAATAACTCGTACCATCCAACATTAAAACCCCCACTCAGCAATCAACAATGGTTCTAAATATATCCTCCTTCTCCTTCAAAAAATAATAATCTTTTTCTCCTTTTGCTTCTCAATCTCTCTTTCTGATCTCATAATCCCACCGCTAAATAATGTCCCAGAGAGTTTAATACGTAATGAAGCATCACAAACCACCCTTGTCATGGAAAAGAGAAAAAAGGAAAAAAATAAAACAATAAAATAAAATATATATATTTATAAAATACTCAGATAAGTTAATAACACATAAAATATATACATAATATAAAATAGTTCCAAGATAAAATAAGGTTCAAAGGTTCAGCGGATTTTCTGAACATCAACCACAACCTCACTTCCCTCAACGAATCACTACACACATCACATCCTATCCACACCTCCCCCCACTCAGTCAGAAAATCCTACTATCCCTTCCTGTCCTGGCTCAATGGCCCCTCCCATCCTCCCCCCAGATCCCCCAGGCATCAACATAGATGCTGATATTTCTGATCCCACAGTTATGCGCATTGAATCGGCGACCCATATTCCAGTCAAACCTTCTGTGATCCCTCCGGCTTCTGGTGTCCTCACTATCTTGAATCAAGTGATGACTGATCCCTCCAAACAACAACCTAACGGTGGAATTGTACTCGATCAGATGATACTAGAACTTATTTTATCATTGGCGACACGAGACGACCAGATTATCAAGAGACTTGAAGACACATGTTCCCAACTCAAGGCCATCACATCCCGTGTCACTTCTTTGGAGTCACCCCTCAAATTGTCTCAAGGTGACAAATCTGGTAGTAAACAGACGTATGTAGCATCTGTCTTGAAATCTTCTACGTCTCCTGTGATTGCTCCTTCTCTATCTGTTCCTTCCAAGAAGGTAATTTCATCGCTCAAGCCAAATAGAGCTATCATCCACTCAAACCCGCTTAACAATATGCTGAAGGACCTTCCTAATGGGATCTTAGTCCACAAGGCAAACGACACGTTAGCTAAAGTCAATTAAAAAGTGGCAGGTGAACCTGTAACCATTCGAGCTGCACATGTGATGAAAAGCGGTGATGTATGTTTTTATTCCAACAATCGAGCCCACCAAAGGTGGCTCATGGAAAATAAACACATCTGGACTAAAGATGTTCATCCTGATTTGGAGGCATCCCCGAGTACCAACTTGGTCATTGCTCATGGTGTCCCTACGAGTTTTAATGTAGATAGCCCAATGAGAAAAGCCAAGCTGGCTGTCGATAATGACTTCCCGGTTGAGGCTCTTACCCATATTCGCTGGCTAGCTGGTGCTTTTGATTCTGCTAAAAAGGCTAGCTCGATTGTTCTTTCTTTCACAAATAAAGAACTTGCTCTCCAAATTGAAAAATCAGGCTTGTATTCGGAATACACCTATCATCGCACCTCCCAATTTAAACCGCGTCCCCCTCAATGCTTTAAATGTCTCCAAATGGGACATTTTGGTCAATGGTGCCGCGAATCAGCAAAATGTGCCAAATGTGGTGATCAACATATTACTAAAGATTGCCCCCAAGGTTTGGGGGGTGTTACAACCTGTGTTCTTTGCAAGCAAGGCCTCAAGAACAAGGTAGAAGGGGTAGCTGACGTTGACCATACACCATTTATCCTGTCCTGTCCATACAAGAAAGGATGGCTTCTCAAGAAACCCCTATGGTTGTCATGATAGATACACCCTTAATCTCTCCTCATAATGATATTCCATCTGCATCGTACTCACACAATATTCCTTTTGATATTTACTCTGATTCTGATTCATTCTCTTTCCTCTCTGATGATTCTTTTTCCTGTTTTCATCTAAACTGCCACGTTTCTAAAAGTGTCACCCAAAGCATTCTAAACTCTGCTGCTCGATTTTCCTTTCTTATCCTTCAAGAGCCTTGGGTTAACCCCTTCACGCTCATGCCGCCAGAACATCCCAACTGGTCCATGTATTGTGCATACAAACATGTCCCGAAGAACTGGTATGACCGGCACAAGACATTTATTTATATCAAATCTGCCCTCCGGGACCAGTTTATTAATAGGATGGAGGAGGGTTCCCGGACATTTTTGGGTCTTTCATTCAATTTCCCCAATGTCAAACCTTTCCGCATCCTCAATGTTTATAATCCACCCAATTCGTATGACGGTATCAACTGCCTGAATCTTTGGCTAACAAAATTTAATGATCGCAGGGTGGCAACCGTGATATCAATGGACGCTAATCTGCACCATCAGCACTGGAATCCACTGTCCTGTCGGAAAAATGATCACCTAGCAACTGACCTGCTCCACCTTATGGCGAGCACTGGCTTTTGGTTGGCATCGCCAAAGGGTGTCCCCACTTATTATTCATTAAAGGGTAATGGAACAACCATTGACCTAACCTGGTCCAATTTCCTAGGCTCTAAACTTACCTCAGAAGTGAAGATCTCAGCCAATAACTTTGGATCTGATCACCAGGCTCTCATTTACCAGATCTCAATAAATCCTCCTTCGCCAAGCTACCGATACAAGCTACCTAGGTGGGAGGATCTTAATCAACTCACTTTGAATAGCGAGCTTAGATTTTCACTTGAGTCGGCTATTGCATCAGTCCCGCACGACATAAACAATGTGGCTGCAGCTGTCACAAATACTCTTCAAGGTACCCAGAATAAATTGGGCAAGAAGGTCTGTTTGGATGTCGACAAAATCAAGCCATGGTGGTGAAAAGACACCCTAGATCCAGTCTTGAAGACACGCAACCGTGCTTGGCAGTGGATGATGCTTGCAAAGTCTCCAGAATCCATCGAATGTTACCGTCAATGGAACTGGTATTTCCGGAAATTAGTGGCTTCACTGAAGTGTAGAAACTGGCATTGCTTCTCGGACAGTCCCACCTCAGATTCACTATTTAGGGCCTTCCGCTTTGCAAAGGGAGGCATCAGTGGGGGTGTTCTCCCTTTAAGGGACCCGTTAGGTAAAATTGTTCATGATAAAGAAGGACAGGCTTCTCTACTTTTTCAGGGCACTTCTGTTGTAAATGCTCCCATCCAGCTAACTGATATTGTCCAAGATTTTAATGTTAGGGCAGTCTCTTTTCCGGAGATATTGGATACAGAGGTCTCCGATGCAATTTCCAAGATCCAGCCTCGGAAGGCGGCTGGTATTGACGGTGTCATGAATGATACCATTAAGTTCTTCTCCTCTAGCTTAACTCCGGTTTTAACACATTTGTACAATGATATTCTAAGAGCTAATGTGTACCCTCCGTTGTGGAAATGCGCGGTGACAGCCATAATTCGTAAACATGGCAAAAGCGATTACACTAACCCATCCTCCTATTGACCAATAGCACTGCTTAGCATGTTAGGGAAGGTATTGGAACTGATGGTTGCTAGGCGCATCACCAAATGGGCAGAAGATGAAAGGGTTCTTCCTGCTGGCCACCTGGGGGGTCAAAAAGGTTCAGGCACGGAAGATGCGCTCATCCTTTTTCATGCTTGGATTTGTCATAAATGGCGCGAAAAGAAACTGGTTGCCGGACTATTTATGGATGTCAAGTCAGCATATTCAGCTGTCAATTCCTTACGTGTCAGCTTGCTACAATGTTGAGCAAGCCAACATATGTAACATAAAATAAACATCTCATCTCATTATATAATAAAAAGTAAACACTAATAAATAAAGAATTATTCTTATGGCAAATTAAAATATAAATCAGAAATAAAATTAAAAATATACAAATTATTTGCATAACTAGAATAATATTCCTCAAACATAAAATATTATTGTATATTTGGATTCCCCATGAAAAATAAATGTAGGTCACTCACTGGAAGTACCCCTGAATTCCTACTCCTTAACCACTTTTTGCTCCATCTGGCACCAATCCGGCACCAAGAGCATTATAAAAACTAATTACACATGTTACATACATTAACTGTGAAAGGTAAAACATGGATTCAACCATAAATAACCTTATTGATGAGTTTTTGTATATTACAGAGAATAAGTACATAGAGAAAACTCCTTGATAGCAGAAATCTCTATGTAGAACATGTGATGTACTAAAATACATAACTCATTGAAAAATAGAGATATTCCCTTGAAATCAAATTTTCCCTCGAAGAACAGACACTAAAATACACAGGAAAAATACATACATGATCAAAAAATGAAATAAATAAATAGAAAAGTAATTTTGAAATTGTTGCATAAAATTCGCTTTTTTACTGACCTTCTAAATTAGAAATCTGTCTGAATTTCTATTGTAAAAATATTTGAAACGAATAGAAAGCATATTCAGACGAAGGATAACATTAGATAAATCACACAGCCTGATATCTTCTACTGTTCAAAAGATCCCAGGCTTTCAAAACAAAATCAAATTGTACATAAACCTACTATTTCATCATGAGAACTTGAATGCAAGGCTCCAGGTCGCCTCTGAGGCTTCTAAAAGATATAAATAAGGCTCTTACCATCACCCTTCATCCATCATCACTTTACTTACCTAGCACTTTGTAGTTTTTAACATTTTTATGTCTGAAAATCCTGTGCACCAAGTATTTTTGATCTAATCCCTGCTGTTTCTTCCTAAGAACAGTTTTCCTATGTCTCACAAATGAATCCCTTGAATTTGACACGCTCTTCATTGGAATCTTGTTGATATAATAAACATCTCTCCAAATACAGTTAGTGGTAAGTATACTAATAAATTAAAAAGTAGTAAGTACTTTTTACCTAGTATATTTTCTGCACTTAACTTATCATAGGGCTTTAAATCACTCCTGCTTAGCAGGCCCCTACTCTCAGGGCTTTAAATAACCCCAGTATATTACTGGCCCCTGTTTGATTCAAAGGGTTGTTAAAAACCACCCCTATTTTTGAAAAAATAGGTCCCTTCTATAAAAAGAAAGGGCATTAAATAACCCCAGCTCAGCTGGCCCCTTATCTTAACATTCCTCATTTAAAAATATTAAAAATTATTAAAATTATTAAAAAAAAAAAAAGATTTAAAAATAAATATAAATCTTATAATTCACTTCTTTGCACCTTGTGTAGCTAGTAGAGTTAGGCTCTAGGCATCACATAGGCTGACATTACGACTGATTGACTTCTTATTTCAAAAAAAATGCCCGACTTACCTGGCTCTCTTTGTCAAGGATTTTTTGGCAGACAGGTCCACTGTTGTACGTTTAGGAAACTTCACGTCTCGCTCCTTTGCTATTTCCAACGGTTTACCTCAAGGTTCCCCCCTTTCTGTTATTCTTTATATTCTGTACAATTCATCGCTCTTGTCATCTTTTTCTTTTGACAGTGATATGGTCTCGATTGGATATGTGGATGATGTCGTACATCTTGTGGCGGCACCTTTGCAAACTGAAATCGTCTCTCTGCTGGAGTCTGAAGGACATCGATGGCTAGAGTGGGGCCTCAATTTTGGGGCCGTTTTTGACCAATCCAAGACTCAATTTCAGTGGTTCTCCAAGCGAAATATTATGCTCGGGATGCTCAAGTTTGGTTCTCGTGCTCTTAAACCACAATCCGAGGTGAAATGGCTGGGCGTGTGGGTTGACACCAAATTAAATTTCAACAAGAATTTCAAGGCCTTGGAAGATAAAGCGCACAAGACTTTATCCCAGCTGAAAATCCTAGGTTCCACCCGGTGGGGTCTGAAGGAGTCAGATAGGTTGAGGCTCCTCCAGACGGTGCTTATACCACGAATTACCTATGGTGCACCTTTGTGGGGAACTAAACGAAATGTATGCAAAGTTCAAACCCTTTCTAGCAAGGTTGATGCCTTAGCGGCCAAATATGCTTTAGGTACGTTTGCTTCATCTCCTAAAACGTTTCTTTCTGCTCGATCAGCTTTTCCAGGCACTTTTCATTCGATCAAAAAAGTTTGCTTCAACTTTCTATTTCGCAAAATGATTTTTATCAAAATCAACAATCTTATCCGGACCACTGTCTTTCTGCACATTAAATACCCCGCGAACACTCACGAAGATGCAATTATGAATTCAATTGCTTCAGAACTCATCGGCAAGGCCCTGGAAGCTAACCCTGAGCATATACATATCAGGTTTCATAACGTTGCACGAAGTCTGCCTCAGTTGCTCCATATTGATATATCTCGCAACAAAGAGGAGGCAATTGAGGAGGTCATGGCTCTGGAGGAGCAGGAAACTTCTTCAGCCAGTACGTTCAACATATTCTCGGACGGCTCGTATGACAAGTTGAGAGGAGGTGGTGGTGCAGCAATTTGCAAGCGCTTAAACTATTCCTTTGTTTTTTCTTTTGGACCAAATCAATATGTTTCGAATCACGATGGTGAACTCTTAGGGTTGTTAGCTGCGTTTAGGGTTGCGAAGGACCTTTCTCTGACTAACCCTGATATCGATAAATTCAACATCATCTCCGACAATCAAGGGGTCTTGCTACGACTTAAAAATCTTGATTTCGCTCAAAGTGGGCAATACCTCCTGGACGAAATTTGGGACACAGCAATGGCATGCCGAAAGGGAATCAAATTTTATTTGAAATGGTGCCCAGGCCATTCCGGAATACTTGGCAACGAGTTAGCTGATCAACTAGCTGGCAAGGCCTTGGAAGATAGCTACCCCCCCCAATTATATCCTTAAGGGGAGTTGGAAAAAAGTTAGCCGACTAATATGTCCTGATCCATCGCTGAATAAGGAGAAAATATCTTCTCTCCCCATTTGTTTTTCGACGTTAATTAATCAATTAGCTTCGGGCCATTGCCCTCTCAACTCTCACAGATTCAAAATCAAGTTTGCTACTGACCCGCTTTGCCCCTTTTGTGGGGGCAAAGAAACGCTAACTCATTTCTTACACTTCTGCCCCAGGTATAGTGCCAGTCGACGCTGTCTGCGGGAAGAGCTACGTCATCAAGGTATACGATTCAACACAAACAATCTGGCACCTTTGCTGTTAAACCGAAAAGCGGACATCCCGATCGCCAAATTTCTCAAGTCATCCGGGCGTTTTGATTTCTTATGATTCCCCCTCTCTTCTCTCCTCTCTTTTCCTTTTATTCTCATTTTCCTTTCTTTTATCTCACGTGGCGATTTTCATGAATGTTTTCCTTTAGTTACATCCATATAACTATTACATTGTAGTTCATCTAGTACCCTTTTGGGTAGCTTGTGTATTTAACTTCAAAGTGTGCAATGCTACTAGCGAAAATTCACTATAAAAAAAAAAAAAAATAAGGTAGATTGGAAATGATAGAAAATATTTAAACTCGCAGGAAAGAAAGAAGTAGAAAGAAAGAAAGACAAATAAGAAAGGAAAATATCAAGTAGAAATAACTTAGATAAGGAAAATAAAATTATTAGAAAATAAATCAATAAATACTCATCAAATTGTAATTTCTTTTTCCTTGTCGAGTCTAATAATTGTCTAGTCTGATCATATCTGTGTAACTCAAGTAAAAATTATGTAAATAAAATTGAAATAAAATTTTTTTCAATTAAATTATTAATTGTAATTTCTTTTTCCTTGTCGAGTCTAATAATTGTCTAGTCTGATCATATCTGTGTAACTCAAGTAAAAATTAAATAAAATTGAAATAAAATTTTTTTCAATTAAATTATTGTCAAGAAATTGTTGACAACCCTGCTGTACCGCAGTACTGTAACAAATACCTGAAGGAAAAATCAGGGTACATATCCTATCCTGCCTCACTCAACGCACCACCCAAGTCACTTGAAATGTGTTTTAATGAATAGAAATGGTACAGCCTGGTCAGAGTTGATAGAGATTTCAGTTCCAAAAAGAAGAAGAAAACAGGCATACTATACAAATTCAAAACGTAAGACATGCATAATTAATTTGGCAAACATAAAAAACAGAAAGAACAAAACAAGAGATGGCAAGAAAAATACAATGTTATATTATTATTTAACAAAAAAAAAAAAAAAAGGATGATAGTTAAATTATGAACAAAAATTGAACACGAAAAATAATCAAGAGATGTATATAAACCAAGATGAATAAAAATAAAGGTTGGAATTTATTCATGTAGTTAATTTTTATTATGTCTGCTTTATGTTAAGGTGAAGAATCTAAAACATTTAAAACTTCTAAACAACCGTCCCTTAATCCATCACGTTGACCTTTATCCAAGGATTCGGTAATAATATAACTTAAATTCAAACAACTTGATTGTTATTGTCAATTGAAAAAAGGAAAAAAAATTAGCGGTTCAGCTTTTATGAAGGCAAGGTAACAATCCAAAGGAAAATAGAATAACAAGAGACAAAAGAGAAAAACGTACTCGGCATTGCCAAAGGCACAAGAAACGGTACAAGATACATGAGCAAGAGCAGAATTGGATTTCCAGTCCAGAATTTCTTGACCATCGAAGAGGAAGATAGCGTCTACACAAGTCAACTTCTTACGAGACCTAATCATCACCGTGACATTCATCTTTGATCCATTCTTTATACTAAATGATGATGATGGTCGAGTTGAAACTACTTCATCAATTTTGATCCTAAATCGAGCTCCAGCTTTCATTATTTCATCCGTTAATTCTCGGGCATGGTTCCAAATGGAACTAATCTCTTGAACAAATTCCTATGATTATATTTTATTATTTTCACAAAAAAATTATGAATTTGAATGCATCGGTAGTATATAGGACGAATGGTATTTCTTACTCTAACTCTTGCGGAATTTTGCTTTTTACCAAGAAAATGTCCCTTCAAATGATTGAAAAAGAATGTTTCAATCTGATGCTTTTTACGAACATGATCATCATGGAGATATTCTTGCGAAATGATTGAATCGAGAGGTAGTGATTGAAGCCAATCAAGTTCAATTCTTGCTACATTTAAATGATGATCTGGTTGCAACGGATCCAGATGAAAAAGTACTTTAATTCGTTGCAAGAAATTAAACTCTATAGATTTTTCATCAAATTTAATTAATTCCCACCCCATGAAACTCTGTAGAAATTCAAATTCATCTACATAAAAAAAACAATTATAATCTCGAACTTGTTTTTAAAGGAAAAAAAAAAAAAAGAAAAGAAAAAACTTACTTTTAATTCGAAAGAGTTCTTGAACTGTCAATTTTTCAGTCTGATTTGGATCTAGTTTCATCTGTTCAATCCGCTTAACGTGATCGATTTTTTCCTGTTCCAATTCGGAAAATTTACCCAACCATAAATTTTTTTCAAATTCTGATTCGGCTAGAGCTCTACGATTAGCTTCGGTCTCTGTCCTGTAACTCAGAAAAAAAAAGGGCGTATTAGTTTTCATTTTTATTTCAAACGAATGAATCAACAATACTTGCAAGAGTTCTTTGGCTTCTGCTTTGAGTGCTTTTAATTTGTTTTGATCGCAACTTTCAATTTCTGAGATTTTCTGCTTTCGTGTACGAATTGATTCAGTTAATTGCCGTTTTCGATCTCTCAATGATTCGGTTGATGGCTTGACATCAGTCTCGATCTTTCTCATCAATTCTAAATCCTGTACACACGCACAAAAACACATGAAAAACATCAGTCATTAACATCCGATTTAATCCAAGAGTCAAACAAGATAACAAATTGAAAGACGTACTTGGTTCAATTTAGCGGTTCGAATCGAAAGGTTAGATTGAAAACTTTTCCACATATCAATTTCAAACAATAAAGAATCTTGTTTAGCTTTTAACTCAACAAAGTTCTTTTTGAGTCTTAATTGATTCATCAAACTATTTAATGCATCTAAATCTTTTTGGTTTTCAATAATTTGTCCTTGTCCTTGTGCTGGATGTTTTCTCTTCTTTTCTTCTTCAAAAAATCTCTTCTTTTCTTGGAGATTCATCCATTCTTTCAAGACCTTATATCTTGAGCTGTTTCTTTCTATTAGACTTTCATGCTCTTTCGTAGCAAGATCTAAAATTTCTGTTTTTTGCTTTAGACTTCTTGATGACTACATTGATGTTTAAAACAGAAAGAGAAAAAAATACATAAATACGTATCTTCTTGGGGGATGATTAGTACAAATGAATCAGCCGTATAGCTGAGATGACGTACAGTTTCAAGCAGCCTCAACCTAGGAATTTTCACCATACCAGCGAAGATTTGATCAGAGAAAGAAGACGAAGAGGGAAAGTTGATTAAGCTTTGATGATCATCATGATTCCTAACTCTAGGTTGAGATAAGCTAATAAATTTGATCTCAGCTTGTTCAAAGAATTCATTCAAACTAATTACTGCAGGTGGAGTAGGTGGTGGTAGTTGTTGGGAAGCCGATGTTGTCACTGATAGAGTAGTATTCAATTGATGTGGAATACTTGAACCGACTGATGGTCGAGCCGCTGGATGAGTGAGATTAGTTTCTTGGGCCACGGAAGAAAAAGCTTCGCCTTGATTCTTGTTTTGAGAATGATCTGAAGTGGCATCCAATGCAACGGGGGCGGTAGAAGAGCGTCTGGGAGATAGAAAGGAAGGTCTCATTTTTTTAGGAGAGGCACCTGCGGAAATAGATTGAGTTAATCTGCGAGAAGGGGATGCAGAACTCATTTGTTGTTGTTGTTGTACGAAGTTACGAATCGAAGATAACCTAGGCCCAACCGATAATCTAGTAGCGGGAAAATTATCAAACCTAATAGTTGATTGAGAATCAGGCAGAATAGCGCTAGGAGCAGAGTTTGAAATCCTTGGTTCTGGCACTCCCTCGGCATTTGACTTATATTCGAAACTGATATTCATTAGGTCTTCATTATCTTGTACGTCGCTTGGAAGACCAGCTAAAGGCGATGGTCGAGGGTTGTCGAGACCAAGGTTTGGCCCCACTTGCTCATTGTCCAAGTCAATCAAGGCTAGATTACCTACATCAATGTCATCTGCACTAACTTCTGCAGGGTGTAAAAACTCCGAAATTCGGCTTCTTTGCTTTTTTGTGACTGGTTCTGATGTAATTCGCAATTTCTGAGAAGAATCTTGATCATTCACATCATCTTGCTCATGTGATACATCTCCCCACTCGGAAAACAACTTGCTCAACCGACTTGGCTTATTTGGTATATTTTGAGGTGGGGAGTCCGCAGTCATGTTGATGTTATTCGTTGATTGGGTTGTTTCACTGATAGAGCTCAATTTAGGAGTCTCATGAGATGAAGAGGGTTGACCGCGAGGCTGAGATAGTACAGCACTCTGATGATGATCAGGTACAGCTTCGTCATCGTCTTCCGCCGATTCTGACAACAAAAAGTGGGTGAGGCGACTTGATTTTTTTGTTTTTTTATTTTGGGTATTATTATGTGATTCTTGATTTTGAGGAGCACCTATCAGGTTTTGAGTCGACAAATTCTTAATCACAGAAGGTGCAGCCGTTAGTCCATAACGAGATACAGGCTGGATATCAGATGCTTGTTCCGTATCATCTCCATTCATATACTCAGGCAAAACAAGCGATAGGTGACTGGATGTCTGTGCTGGAGGACGTTCATGAGTATTTGCAGTAATCTGAGACTTCATACTTGAAATGGATGTGATAGTGGTTGTAGTTAGACTAGATTGAACAAGACTGGAAGGTTCAGTAGCATCTAAATTTTCAGTCTCCTCTGTTGGATGATGATTGCGAAGGTATTCCGGTAAAGCGGATGACAGCCGAGAACTTTTGTTAATTTCATTCCGGCGTTGTTGATCATTTGTGGATGAGGATTGAAGTCGCGGAATTCCACTGGGAATCGTCGGGTTCACTCCGCAGTGGGCTATTGAATCAGTGGATTTCTGGTGTTGTTGGGTATGAATCGTGTTTGTAGGGATTGGTTGAAAGGGCGTCGTGATATCCATGTCTTGACTGCGTTCCGGATCTTCTTGAATGCTAGATAGATTGATATGACTTTCCAGAGTTGCTTTGATGGAGGATGAATCAGGATGAACCATTGGTAGGTTCTTTGCATTTGGTGGTAAAACTTTCGATCGTTTCAAAGCATTTTCATTTGATGTAAAATTTTCATTATCCTCATCCTCATCCTCATCATCATAGGCTCCGAATCCAGCTATAGCTGTTGACAAGCGACTAGATTTGTGAGGCTTGAGTTGGTCTCGAGATGAAGGAACATCAGACCTGGCTAAATTTGAATGTAAGATTGGAGGGTTTTGCTGCTGTGGATTGAGAAAGACTTTCTGCGCAATGGCTTGTTGAGGATTTGAGAGGGAATCATCGAGGCTCATGTCAGCCGTATTGTCGGCATGAGGTGGATTATTTTCGTCAGGCATCAAGGAGGACCCGGCTGACGGTTGGTTTGGCGTATTAGAAGCGATGGACGAAGCTATGCTGCAATCAGGGTCTATGATGGGACTACCAAACGTTCTACAATACGCCAATACGCGTGAATTAACTTTGTGACGAAACTCCTACATGATTATAATATAAAAAACAAATCCTTGGGTTCTATCCGGTCAGCTTACCTTACATGAGCCTTCGCGGCAAAGCTGACGCGTCTAAGTATATTAGTTGTATTGGAGCCTAAACTGGTTCGGTGTAAACCTTGGTCATCAGAAAGGTCCATATCAGAGCTGTTGTCCGGTGCATTGGATTCCGGTGCAATAGGATTATCTGCTAGAGTTTGCTGAGAAGGAGGCTGCTGAATGCTGGAAGTGAAGTAGTTGGGCTCAGATTGATGACTTAATTGAGATAGTTGAGGAGGCACTTCAGGACCAGTTGAGGTTGCACGGGAGGGGAGTTGGGTGATGCTATGGAGAGTGGAGCTGAGTGTATTATCACTGGTAGTCCTTTCGAGTCCGGTGAGGGTAGGGCGTGATTTGAGGATAGATTTACCAGGAAGCTATTGTAAGAACGCGCAATTTTTTATTGTGTCAATAAGAATGAATGAATTGTTTGTGTTGAGCTGGAGGGACTGACCTACCAGACTTCGACGGGCCTTCTTCCTTGGGGTAAGTTCGAAAGTCAGGGTATCGGCTAGGTTATTGGCACGTAACTGCTCGAGGGCTGATCCACCTAGACTCTTTGAGCGTTTCTTGAGACTTGGTTTGGAAGCTGGGATGGGAAGAGCAGACAATCGTGGACCAGGTGGTTTCTTTAAGCCAGCCATGGAGTTGCTGGACTGGCTGAGTGAGTTGTTATTCATCACAGGTGATAGGAAGTTAATGTTGATATTGTTGATAATGTTGAGGTTGATCTAGAGGTTGAGGTTGATGTTGAGATTAATGTTGAGATTGTTGTTCATGAGGTTGATGAATTAATTCCAAATATGTAAAATTACTGTTTTTATGCAACACCCTTAGGTACGGTTCGGCTGCACACTGTATCTGTGTGTATATCTCAGCCGACCACCAAAACTGTGCACAAGGTCGCTGTCCGAGGCTTCGGCAACCTTTTTTTTTTTTTTTAAGTGAAATTTCGCATATAGCATTGCACACTAAGAAATTAAGTACAATATGAGCCCAGGGGGGCGTTTATTTGACAAATCTGTGATAGAAACGTGAGAGATAACTAAAATAGATCATACTCGAAAACTAACCAGTTTATATAAAGAAGAATGAAAACAAAAAATAAAAAGAAACTAAACTAAGAGAAAAGAAGAGGAGAAAAAAAAAAAAAAAAAAAAAAAAAAATGATCATAAGAAATCAAATTGTCCAGTCAACTTGAGGAATTCAGCAATCGCAGAGTCCGCTTTCAGGATTTGAAGGAGCGGCGCTAAATGGTTGGAGTTGTATCTGATGCCTTGCTTCCAAAGCTTCTGCCGAAGGATTGTCACGCTCCAAGGCAGAGCTGCTCCAATCCTGAGTCTCCGTGGGCGCGAGACATATCAACCCACCTAATCAACCACATTCCGATTTGACGAGGCTGAGTATCTCTCTGCTTTTGAGTAAGCCCCATTTCTTTTCCCTCAGCAACACCCCAACGGTACATTCAAAGCAAAAGTACATAGTATGCATTTCCTCAAAGCATAACGC
>KN361004.1:0-29267 GCA_000785685.1 Uromyces viciae-fabae | reverse complement strand
CTTTCTTTCTTTCTTTCTTTCTTTCTTTCTTTCTTTCTTTCTTTCTTTCTTTCTTTTTCTCTTTTTGCTTTGATACTAATGATGATATTCCTTTTAGCCATCTGAAAATAATTCTGAAAATGAAAATGACAGTGAAACATAAATATTCCCTCCACCAACTAAAGAGTCCAATGGAGATATTTTTCTCAACAAGATATTTAAAGAATTCCAACAATTCAATCCTCAAGAGCAACAAAATCTTCTTGGTCAAATTGATAATTTATTCTCAGAAAAATTTCAGCTAGTTCCAATTCAAGAGCCCTCTTTTGATGTCAAAAAGAAACTAAAAGGAAGATCCAAAGGAGCAAAAAAAAAAAAAAAAATCTGGAATCATCAACACAAACGGATCCTTCAGCTTTTTAATATGTTCCAAGTGAAAGAAAGAAGAGAGGCAGGCCAGTAAAAATTAAAAAAATCTAGTGAACCAATTTCAAAAAGGCCAAGAGGAATATCATTGCAACCAAAAAAAATTTTAAGATGGCTGGCCATTTGAGGTATTTATTTTATTTTACTAATTTTTTCTTTTTCATTTTCTCTTTGGATTTTTTCTTTTTTTGATGTTGATTTTTATATCTTTTTTAAAGAACTGAATCAGATGAATCTGAAGAGACAGAAGAGCAAGAAGATGAAACTTATGAAGAGTACAGGATTTTATTGGATGTGGGCAAAGTATATACTGAAATAGATGTGTAACTTCTAAGTAAAATACTATTTCTCTTTCAGTTAATTTTGGGGACTGGTTTTTGCACCACCAAAAACTTCCTGGGACCGCCTTACGACGTCAGGAGGATTTCGAGTATTTTCCATTTTTTGAAATATTTTTAAAAAATACTTCTATGGGTCCTCAAGCTACCAAATTTGTTTAACAACCTCCTGAGCCCCCCCTGACACATATTCTGAGCTTTTTAGCTCAAAAAAAACATTGAAGTACCCCTTATTTAGGGAGTACCCTAAATCAACAAAAAGAAAAGGTTAACACAGGAAATATGGGCTAAAATTTTGTCACATGTATTCCCAATGGGAATGTGGGATAGAATGTTTATCCAAAGGGAAGAGAAACCTGTTTTTGAAAAAGTAAACGTAAAAGTAACTTATTTTTCTTTAACTTAGATAAAAATTTTATCCCCAATTTCAGCTGTGTTGAAATACATGTGAGAACATTTTCAGCCCATATTTCCCGTGTTAACCATTTTTTTTATTTATTTTTTTTGATTTAGTGTACTCCCTGAATAAGGAGTACTTTAATGTTTTTGTGTGAGCTAAAAAGCTCAGAATATGTGTCAGGAGGGGCTCAGGAGGTTGTCAAACAAGTTTGGTAGCTTTAGGACTCTTAGAAGTATTTTTTAAAAATATTTCAAAAAATGGAGAACGCTTGACATCCTCCTGACGTTGTAAGGCAGTGCCAGGAAGTTTTTGGGTGGTGCAAAAACCAGTCCCCTTAATTTTTTGTTTTTTTTCATTATTTTCTATAATATTTTCTTTAATATTTTCTTTTGTTTTTTTTTCTTAGTATGCAGCCAAGGCCAAGAGCAGACCTGTGGAGGCCATCCTTTACATTTCAGTGGTCCATGATGTTTGAGGTGATGGTAATTGTGGATTTAGGTCAGCAGCAACAGGTTTGGGACGCTCAAATGATGATTATGTTCAGATTAGAGAGGAAATGCTGGCAGAATTGCTTTCCAACTCTGTTTTCCACTTTCAAAAAAAATCTTCAAAAAATTTGGTGGGATGATTCAAGAGAAAAGGTAATTGAAAGACTAAAACTTCCAAATGGAGATGCTTTAAGAGATAATTGGATGAACTTTCCTGCTCATGGATTTTTACTGGCTGACATTTATTTAAGAACAGTTATTTTATTATCTTCTCAAATAATTTGCACATTCCTTACTATTTCTCATCCACCTCCCAAAGATACCCCCATCTTTCCTCCAATCTGTTTCATTCTTCATAGTACTCACATCATCAGTTTCACTTTTAAGGAAAAAGATGCCTGCCCCTATGGTACATTCTTTGTGGAAATACCATTGCACCAAGGAAGCTAAGCCATGGAATTTAATTGCCTCAAATCTCATCTTAGGCCTCAAAAATTTCACTGATATATAAAATTAGATAGAATAAATAAAATTATCAATGTTGATTAGAATTTTTGTTATTTCTTTTTAAAAAACTTTTCTGTTGCATTCATTTTTTTTTTCTTGATAATAAATAGTTTTTTACCACAGAAAAAAATATAACCATTTAAAGAGATCCTCTTTATGGCTCTAAAAAGTCTTTTTTCATAATTTTTGACCTACTTTAAGTGGTATAAGAAGTGGTACCACATTTATGTCCAAAACCGTGTGCAAAAAAGAAAAAAAAAAATCAATAATTTCAAATATTTTTTATCATAGAAATTTTGAGAAGCTTTCAGAACCCCTAAAACTATTTTAAAAATGTTTGAAAATATTTTTCTAATGGGTTCATGGGCATCTTAAAAAACCATGTGCCCCCCAAAAAAAATTTAAAAAAACAAAAGGGGTTTTCAAATTTTGACCTCACCATAAAATCAAGGGTCTCTTGAGAGCCCCTTGTGTAATTTTCAAATTGGCTAACACATTTTTTTTCTATTTTTAAAATGGGTTTGAAAAAGGCTGTGTCAGCACAGAAAAACATGTGTGAGCAAAAAAAAAAGAAATGTGGCTTTTCAACTTTTCTCTCCAGATTATATTTTTGTGCCTTTCAAGGGCCCAATAATATACTAAATATTTTTAATATGGCCAGCGCTAAAACCACAATAAGGTATTGTGTAAATGTCGTATACGACATTGGCGCGGCCCCGAAACTGTCCTAGACAACTATCGGGGACAGGCCAATGTTGTATAAAACAAATCGGCTGTGCCGATTGTCGTATACGACAGTTGGCCGTGTTGTATCTGAAAAAAAAAAATAAAAAATAAAAAATGAAAAATAAAAAATAAAAAATAAAAAATAAAAATAAAAAATAAATAAAAAAAAAGAAAAAGAAAAAAAAAAAAAAGAAAAAGAAACAGAAAAGAGAAAGAAAGTGAAATGAAAAAGAAACCAAAAGAAAGAGGAGAAGAAAGAACACAAAATAAATAAAGAAAACAACAGGAAATAAAAAATAAAGAATAAAAAATAAAAATAAAAAAAGAATAAAGAAAAAAGAAAAAAGAAAAAAGCAAAAAGCAAAAAGAAAAAAGCAAAAAGAACCAAGAAAAAAGAAAGAACAATAAAGAAAAAAGAAAAAAGAAAAAAGAAAAAAGAAAAAAGAAAAAAGAAAAAAGGAAAAAGGAAAAAGAAAAAAAAAAGAAAAGAAAAGAAAAGAAAAAAGAAAAGAAAAGAAAAAATAAAAGAAAAGAAAAGAAGAAAGAAAAGAAAAAAGAAAAGAAAAGAAAAGAAAAAATAAAAGAAAAAATAAAAGAAAAGAAAAAAGAAAAGAAAAAAGAAAAGAAAATAAAAAAGAAAAGAAAATAAAATAAAAAAGAAAATAGAAAATAGAAAAAAGAAAAAGAAAAAGAAAAATAAACCTTCTTTCTCTTTTCATTCATGTCTTCTTTTCTCTTTTTACTTTTTTCCTTCTTGTTTCTTTTCTCATTTGACTTCTTTCTCTTACTTTTTCTGTTTCTTTTTTCTTTTTTCTTCTTTTTCTTCTTTTTTGTTTGTTTCTTTGTTTCTTTTTTCATTTGACTATCTTTCTCTTTTCTTTTTCTTTTTTCTTTTTTCATTTTTCATTTTTCATTTTTCATTTTTCTTTTTCATTTTTCATTTTTCATTTTTATTTTTCATTTTTTCTTTCTTCTTTCTTGTTATTTCTTTTTTTCTTTATTAGTCTTTTTCATTGTTTTTTTTCTTTTTCTTTTTCATCCCCTTTTTCTTTTCTCTTTTTTCCTTTTTTTCATTTTTCATTTTTTCATTTTTTCATTTTTTTTTTGATATTTTTATTTTTTTTTTGGGCAGAAACCCCCACATACGGCAATTTTCATCCCAGAAGTGTTGTATACGGGGGTTTCTCCGTGCCAATGTCATATACGATATTGGGGCCCCCCAAAATGTCGTACATGACGTCAGGGACCCCCCATCTTATCATATACAACACTGTAAAATGTCGTATATGATAAGAAAACATGGGGTCCCCGATGTTGTTTACAACATTTTGGGGGGCCCCGATATCTTATACAATAGTCTATAAGATAGACTATCGTAGATTTAGCGCTCCCCTTGAATATTTTCTCTTTTCTATTCTCAAAAGGGTTTTTACAAAACCGTCTGTGGGCCAAAAAAAAATTAGTAAATTGTTTTAGTATTTTTTTGTATCATATTTCTTGGGCTTTTGAAACCCCCAATAATATACTCAAAAGTGCTAATTTTTTTTTTTTTTCAATTTTTAAAAAAGTTTTGAAATAACTGTGTGCCTGTGCACAGCATGAAAAAATTGCCACACCCGCCAAACTGTGTGTAAACGTGGTTTGACCGTGTGCCAAAATCACAACCCTACAATAGTAATAATAATTTTTTAACAATTATTATTTTTTGATTCAATCATTTTAATTATTTTGCTTGTTTCTATTTAAACCAATAAAAGATTTAATTTATTTTTTTAAGTTAATCAGTTTTTTTTTAATATTCATTATCTTAAGAAATAATTAATTTTTCAAAATTTTTACTCATAAAAATTGGTGTTATTAATTCTTTATCTTTTAAGATCATCATTCTGACGGGTATCAGTTTTGCGTTTGGTAATCATGGTCTTCATAAAAATTTCTTTCGTAGGTTTCTTTTTTGTGTTTGTGCCAAGTTGAACCTGAAAACAACAGGGTTTCAATTTCATCAGAGGGTGGTGGATCCCTGCCACTACTGGCCATGCTAGGGATCAAATCTTCAGCTACAGAGTTGGAGGTGGTGTCATTAGGTATATTAGTTGTGATATTGGATCTCAAATGTGTCAGAATAATTTTCATCATAATAAAAAATAAAGATAAATTTAACTTTTGAAAGTGAGTTCTTAAAATAATTATTTCTTCATTTGAAGAATCAAACTTTAATTAATAAATTTTTATCAATGATATCTTTAGGGAATCGTTTGTTGCACCACCAAAAACCTGTTGTGCACCACCTTTTGACATCAGGAGGCTTTCAAGTGTTTTTTAATTTCTTTTGATATGTTTTAACAATACTTCTAGGTGTCCTAAAGTTACCAACCTTTTTTTCCCACCATCCTGAGCCTCCTTACTTTATCTTCTGAGCTTTTCAGCTTGAAAACAAAAAATTGAAGTACTCCATATTTAGGGAGTACACAAACATGCACCAGTTTTTGCAAAAGTAAACATAAAACATAATTTTTTTTGCTTCCCCATGGAAAAATATTTTGTCACATATTCCAATAATGTTGAAATAAATGTGGTAAAAGTTTTAGGCCATATTTCCTGCATTGCTCATTTTTATTTGATTTTTTATTTGATTTTGTGTACTCCCAAAGTATGGAGTACTTCAATTTTTTTTTTGGAGCTAAGAATCTCAGAAGAAGTAAGGAGGCTCAGGATGGTGGGAAAAAAGTTTGGTAACTTGAGGACACCTTGTTAAAAAATAAGAATTTTTTATTCAAGAAATATTTTTAAAAAATTTTACATATAACTTTTTTTTTTTATATATTTTTTGTCGGAATCAAAGATAAGAGCAAGAGAGTGTGGCAATCTCACTTGGTTGGCTCAGGGATTTTTGATGGGAGAATTTTCAAGATTAAGAACCAAATGTTTTTATTTCAGATCTCTAAAGCAGAGATTTTATAGCATGAAAAAATAAGTAAGCCACCTGACAGATTTTCAGTGGCTTAATGTGGTTCTGAAACAACTAGAGAGCCCTACTCAAGATCCAGAGGGGCCTAAAAGAAAAACAATAAGAAATGACAAGTTAAGAGAATTTGAATAAATACTAGAGATAATTCATAAAGTATGAATTTGGGTCAAGCCTCTTATTTTTCACTACTTATGATCTTACTAATAAATTAAACATAATTCACACTACAGAATGGCTTGTTAGTTCATTCTGTTTAAATCCCAAATAAAAAGAAAGAAATATAACTGAACCTTAATAACATGAGAGATTGGGTGACTACCTGGAGGTCAGGGTTCATAGACTACAAGACACAACAATTGCACCACTAACTACGTTTTATTGAGATCATCTTAAATTCTAATTTCTCAATATTTACTTTAAAACTATTTATTTAGAAACTATTTTATATTAAGCTAAAGACTTAAAAACTAGTGGCATAAGACATAGCATAATCTTAGGGTGGTCAAGAGGACCAAATCCCAACACACCTAGAAGTATTTTTGAAAAATATCTAAAAAAATTAAAAACACTTGACAGCCTCCTGATGTCAAAAGGAATTGTGCAACAAGGTTTGGGTGGTGCAAAAAACAATCCCCTATTTTTATTTTTTATTTTTAAAGATACCATCCTTGAAAATAATTCATCTTTACTTATTCAAAGGATGATTATTCTCCTTGAGGAGTAAATTTTAGTAAGCACATTTGACCTTACAATTTGTTTTAATGCAAAGTTTGTTGGAATTTTGATCTTCTCACACAAGAGCTCCATTTCCCTTTATTAATATACATATACAATGTAACCCCCTGGACCCATTTGCCAAGGGTTTACTCTCTTTAAATGCTGTAAAAGACAAAATATGAAAGGAAATACAACATTGGTTCTTGTTACTAAAACCTGTTTGAGTCACTTGACATCAAACTGTTCCAATCCCTTCTCTTTTGTCCTTTGACACTTAGATTGCATTACTGATCCATTGATCCACTTTGTATCTATTTTACTGATCCATTGATCCATTTGATGTCTATTTCACTGATCCATTGATTGCAGTATCTACTATCCTATTTTTCTTCAGAGTTGAATACCACAGTAAAGATTTAAATGATTATTTGATCATAAATGATGTCATAGAACAATTATGTTTGAAACATTATTAAGGGTATTCAAAGTTGATATGAGAACATATTACATATCATCATAAGTGTCATGTTTCATGAAAAGTGTCATGTTCATGAAAAAACAAAATATGGTTGACTGGCTCATGGATTCAGAAGCTATTATTTGATTCATACTACAGTCAAACATATTTTGACTTTTGATGAAAGTGGCATTTATGGTGATATGTAATATGTTCTCATATCAACTTTGAATGCCCTCATTGTTATGAACATCTTTCTCATAATAAATTTTAACTTTTCTAATTTCCATTACCTTTTCAATTTTATGAAAAACAGAAATTGATTCATCAAATAAACTTCAAATCATCATTTTAATCTAAATATTATTTAAATTATTTATCATAGATTATTATTTTGAAATTGCAATATATTCTAATGAAAATTATTATATTAAAAACATAACTTCTATTTAAATTTATTCTTTATTTCATTATCTTATTTTTTCTATTTATTTCATTGTTATCTCCTTCATTTTTTACATTAAATATTATCTATCTAACTATTAACATCATTAGATATAATTAACTGCTATTATTATTAAATTAAATTATCAGAAAGATTCAGAACTCATTTATATAATACATAGTATTGAATATTTTATTTATTTTATGTTTGTGAAATTATTCTAAGTACCTGGTTTAAGTCTTCTGCCTTGAGTAGCTCTTAAACTAGTGGAGTTCTTGATGTACCTTTGGTGAGTGAGTAGGGTTTTTCTTTGGTGTAGAATCCATTTCTGAAATAAAAAATGAAGAATTCCTGTTCCTTCATGGTGAAATAATAAAATTTTTATTGAGTCCACTATAGAGTACCACTCCGAGTTTGAGTCCTGGTGGAGCCTTTCCTTTTCTGACAGATTATAGATGAAGTGCTGTGACATTATTTCACAAGGGTGATTGATTTCTTGTCACTGGAGCTCAAAGGGTTTCAGTGGAATTGAGGTGACATGTATTTGGCACTTGACTTGATTTATGAAATGTAATAAAAAGAAAATATTTGATAATGATCAACTACTAATTTGAATAAGAAATTAACATATAGTAAAACGAGGATAATAAGAAAGAAAGAGACCAAATCAGCAAGAATAAAGAAGGAAAGCAAGAGGAATTCCAACAAAAACAATATTATTCTTGAAAAGGAACAGTGCAAACTTTGAATGAGACTTAAGAGCCCAACTAGATTTTTGTTTGGTTAAATCCTTCCCTCCCTCCATTAGCCAAATCCCAGGAATCCTTCATCACTTGGAATTTTTTGAATGCTGGTGGTCTTCCACTCTGTCTCCATGAGTAGACCTTATTTATAACATAGTCTCATTAGCGGGGTTCACAATACATTTTTCTGAGTAATATTTTAATCCGCAACCCGTAAGCTGCACCATAGCTGCGGGCTAAAAATTATGTCAAGAAAATTTTAAGCCCCCTCCCCCCCATGCATGCCAGAAAAGGGGTTTGATATTATTATTAAAATTTTAGGCACGGTATGGCTGCCCTGAGCCGTGTGCCAATTTCTTGCACAGTTGCCGCCGCAGCAGAACTTGTTTGGTTTTTGTAAGTGTGCGCAGTGCACACACACTCACAAGGTGCGGCAACTTTTGGTTGCTGGACCATTTTTTTTTCACCTGTTTTGCTCGCTGACTCCGCCAACTCCAAATCCTCAAACTCGAACCTCTTGAAGACCTCAAAATACACTAGCTACTCTTAACAAAAAAATAAATAAATTTCATATTACTTAACAAGAAACATCAGAGAAACAATCAAAAAAAATATAATCCAAATCAAAACACATTAAAAAAAAAAAACCCTCTAGCTTATTCAACAAAAAAAAAAAAATCTTGGTAAACATTCAAACCAATAATTATTATTACTGTCATTCCAAAATCACTCAAATCATAAAAGTAAAAGAAGAAGTTCTGAAGAATACACAATTATCTTAAATTAATCAAAAAAAAAAAAAATTCAAACAAAACAAAACAAAAAAAACTAATCACTTGCAAAAATTAATTAAAACTCATTTCAATCATCTCAACAATTTCCTCTGATTCTATATAATCTAAAAACTGCTTGTAATCTTGCTGAGAAAAAAAATTCATTTGGTTTTATCTGTTTTGAAATAAATATATTCGTTCAATCAATTACTAAACAAATTCATTAAATTAACTAAATTAAATAAAACAAAATGCCTAACCAACATGAAATTGACCAGATTAAACGTCACACTATTGTCAAAATTAAAAAACTTGGAATATTATATTTAGGCTACCTTGCTTACCAAAAATATCAAAGGAAAACTCCTTTTCCAAAGCACATATCGATTCTAACTGGTGAAATGTGGATGCAAGAGTTCATTTCAAATGCAAATCCAAGAAAATATGGGCATGAAGACATCAACTTTTTTTAAATTGAAAGATATTCTTGAGGAGCATGGGGTTCTATCTGATAGTAGATGGGTCACATCAACTGAAAAACTTGGTATTCTGATGTACATGCTGGTTTCGGGGAACTCAAACAAGAAACTTCAACAAAGATTTCAAAGAGGAGCTGAAAAAATCTCTCAGTTTGTTTTTTTAATTTTTTGCTTTGTTATTTTTTTTCAATTCATCAAGTGCTGATGATTTTTTTATTCTTGTTTGCATTTCTTCTTTTTTTTTCATCATTTTGATTTCTCTCTTGATTATTTCTGAAGCACTATCAACAAAATGATCATTGGAATTGCTGATAAAAAAGAAATGTTATCCAAACTCATCATATTACCTGTTCCAGATGCTCCTACTCTGCCTGAAATTGCTCAAAACAATAAATTCTTCCCTTATTTTAAAGATTGTCTTGGTGCAGTTGATGGGAGTCATGTGCCAGTTTTTGTAGAAGATCAACGTCGTTATATCAACCGCAAGGGGTACCCATCTAAAAACATTTTAGCTGTGTGTGATTTCAACATGATGTTTACCTATGTTATGCCTGGTTGGGAGGGAAGCTGTGCAGATGGGAAGCTTTGGGATCAAGTTCGACAAAAAACTCACAACATTCCAGATGGAAAATATCTTTTGGGTGATGCTGGATTTGCTTTGAATGACTCTTGCTTGGTTCTTTATCGAAATACTCGTTATCATCTCAAGGATTGGAATGTTAATGCTGCTGACGCTATTTTTTATTTTTTATATTTTTATTTTTCTTCTTTTTATTTTTTATTTTTTATTTTTATTTTTATTTTTATTTGTTTTTTTTTCTTTTTATTTTTCATTTTCATTTTTCTTTTTATTGATTTTTTATTTTTTTTTTCTTTTTCTTTTTCTTTTTCTTTTTCTTTTCCTTTTTCCTTTTTCCTTTTTCTTTTTCTTTTTTCTTTTTCTTTCTGTTTTTCTTTTTCTTTCTTCTTTTTCTTTTTTATTTTTTCTTTTTATTTCTCTTTTTATTCCTTCTTTTACTTCTTCTTCTTCTTTGTTCTTTTTATTTTTTATTTTATTTTTTTATTCTTTTTTATTTTTATTCTCTTTTATTTTTATATTTATATCTCTTTTGATTTTTTACCTTTTCGATTTATCTTTCTTCTTCTTCTTCTTTTTTCTTCTTTTTCTTTTTCTTTCTCTATTTCTTTTTTGTTTTTGATGATCTGCAAGTCTTTTACTGATATTCAATTGTTTATTTATTTAAACAGGCCTAAAAATGCTCATGAACCGTTTAATTTGAGGCATTCAAGTGCACGGAATGTTATTGAAAGAATTTTTGGTGTTGTTAAAAGGTGTTTTCCTGTTCTTGGCTATGGATGTCATTATCCTTTGAAAATTCAAGTAAAAATAATTTTGGTAATGGCTTTTATTCACAATTTTATCCGGAAGCACAACCTTGCCAATGACGCACATGGACTTTTGGATCATCCTGAGGCCCAAATTGTTCCTACTCCAGGTCACCAACAAGCTCATTCACTCCATTCTTCAGGTATCACTCAAATTGAATCCTCAAGGGCTGCTGCCAAGAGGGAGGAAATCACACATGCCATGTGGGTGGACTATTTGGCTTATGTGAGACAAATACAACGGCACGGGAGGGATTGGGTTGCATGAATGGATTTTTATCATGATGCTTATTTCATTTTTTCTTTTTATTATCTCAATAAATTAAATCATTATGCTTAAAATGATTATTTCAATGAATTAAATCATTGTGCTTAAATCATGGCTCCACATTATTATTTTCATTGTTCTTTATGATTATTTATTTAAATCATTGCTCCAATAAAAACATTATGCTTAAATCATTGCTCCAATGAATTTATTATGCTTAAATCATGGCAACTCAGGATTATTTCTTTTCTCATTTTTCCCTATGAATATTGTTTCATTAGGGAAAAATGATTCAATCATTTGGAAACTCAAGATTATTTCTTTAGGGAAAAATGATTCAATCATTTGGCAACTCAAGATTATTTCTTTTCTCATTTTTCCTTATGAATATTGTATCATTAAATCATTAAGGTTCAATCATTGCTCCAATGATGAACTATATACATATCAATGATTCATTTCTTACTGCACAATGATTAATTTATATATATATTGTTCCAGAGCACCAATTGTAAGTAGTGAATAGTAATAGAGTATGAGCAGATATTGAATCTCAGTGTGGGCCAAGAACAGAAAAAGTAGCCATGACAGAATTGATGAGAAGGGAAAATTAAAAAGATAGATGGACCCCAATCTTCATGTGTAGCCAGGAGGCACGCAGGGCGGGGGCCAAAGTCAAGTAGATCTCCGCACCGTCGTTGTTGCGGAGAAGTTCGATGGCCGCAAAAACCTTGTCAGCAGGAATGTTTGTTTCATCGCGCTGTAGTTGCTTGAGCGCGCATACCCGCAAAGACTTGGTTGCCATCGTGTTGCCAATAAAAGCGGTGAGTGCAGCGAGGCTATCCAAGAACACATCTCCCCCCCATTCTTGCGCTTGGTACTAGAGTGCAGCAGAGTGGGTGTGAAGAGAGCTGAAGGAGTGAAGGTGGCCGGTGACACCAAATATTCATTGCTCCCTGCCGTGATGTTGATTGGTTTGTCGGTTTCCATTACCGTGCCCAAAACCAAGGTCCGAGGTCGCTCTTGTGAGGCAACATCGTTTCCGTCAGTGAAATCAGCTAGATCAACGGTAGCCGTCTGCCCGTCGACAAGCGTGGGGATCGCTTCATAGAGGGGGAAGGAACGGGTCCGCCAACAGACAAGTTCCTTCCCCACCATGCTTTTGTTGGTCGTGATCTCAGCCCAAGTATGAACGGGGAGGGTAATGGTGCTGAGATCAGGGTCCCATCTGGCTCCTTATAGGTTCCGCAGGTGTTTAACCTGCTGGTATTGCTTTTTGAGCTGCCGCAAATTAAATGAGCATCCCATTACAAAAAAATAAATAAAAAATAAAAAATAAGGGCCTTACAACATTATAACATGAGCAACAGGCAGCGGCGTCTTTAGATTTAGAGCCGCTGGCCAATTCCGAGCCATCAAGTGCGCGCGAGCAAGCAACCCACGCCGAGGTTTTGAACCCATTCATTGTGGATGGGTTCATGGTGTGCTGATCTGTGAGAGTGGAGATCAGCAACGCATTGTCACCGTCGCTCCAGCAACAGGTGGTCTTGATGTGATGCACGGAAATTTGAGAGGGGGGAACTGATTGGGGAAAATCTGTGACGGTGGATTGAGTATCAGGGGGGAAGCTAATGGTGTCGGTGATTTTGGAAACCAACGGTTGAGATGGCGGATAACGCTGGGATATTGATTGTGAACACGTGATGGTACTCTGAGTTTCCATCACGCCGGAGTAAGAAGCTAACATGGGAAGTAATGCCGGAGGTAGTAAGATGTGGGGTTGCCGTGTGGCCTTTGCTACGGCTATGGTAATACGTTTGGAAGATGGTGGCGGTACTAGTGTAAATAAAAAACAAAGTAAGTATGCAAGCATGATGATGGAATGTTTGGGAGGGGGAGGGGTAGAATTAATAGGGAAAGAGGGAAAGGGAGGGAAAGGGAAGGTGGGACTTACCATGATGTGGTTCAAGTGCAGAAAGTGGATGGACATATTTTTTTTTATCATATTGTCGACTTCCAATATAACCGGCGCGTGGATTGACCGGCACTGGCTGTATCAGAGGTGTGTGTGAAAATCAATCCACCAAATTGGCGGATTGATTTTGGCGCCATTTTTTTGGCCAGGGTGTGCCAAACAGGATATACAAAAATATCTGACACACAAGCTTGCCAAACCCTCAGGCCTGGAGCTTGTGTGTGTCTGACCTGTGCACACTTGTGTGCAAGGTTTTGGTGGGCGGCGGAGAAATAGTTACAAAAATTCTCCGCAGCCAAACCGTACCTTATCACCAGGAAAGGGTCACCGGAAACCGTTTATGGATGCTGGTGACATTTCTGGGCTAAAATGAGCTAAATTTAAGACCAGAAATGCCACCATCAAACACGAACTTTATCAGCCACCAGCGGAAATTCTATTGCGAAACTCGCTATTGAGATACAAGGAGTTTCTTGAAATGAATAGTTCTTGTTCTTGTAAACCACTTAGAGCCCTCAGGGCCATCCAATTGTTCCAATAACCCTAACTTGCCCATTGACAGATAGTTTCATCTGATTGATCCTTTGATCACTTTCTTACTATCTTGCTGAGACTTTGATCATTTATCATACAGTCTTCTTTTGTTCGTGAATCCGGTTTGTACTTCTTGGATGCTTACCTGAGATTCAAGAATTTTACCTTGAGAGTATTAGAATTTCCTCAAATCAGAGTAGATGTTCATTTCCGGTGTCTTCATTTTTTCCAGGCACCCTTGTACTTCATTTTCAATCTCCTTTTCATTAAGCTTATAGATTGCATATTTCTTTAGCTTCTGCTGCCTTTGGTTCATGTGAACAATATGAATGCAATTGAATATTCAGTTGCAATTATATAGAAGATTTGGATGATAATTTGTGGACCTCCCTGCAACTTGTGCAAGAGAAACTTCCTTGGATGACACTAGTTGACATGCAAAAGTAAAATAGCCCCTTTTATAATTTCATGAAGAATCATTCATCCACTTCGCTATTGTGTGCGATATTCTTTATTGGAATGAATATTAAGCCTAAAGTTGAACCCAATCCAACCTATGGTTGGAGTCCACCTGGGGTTGACCAATGCGATTGCAGGTTTTGGATGCCAAAGTGTGAATAGAATAACTGTCTTACACTAGCAAATGTTTTTTCTTATTGCTGTTAAGGATTCGATGACATGCAGTGGGGGTACTTATAGGCACTGTCATTGGAAAAACCGCCGTGTATGGATGGTTTTCATGATGATGGGGCTTTTGGTTATCTTCCACCTGGCTGTCCGCTTACATTTAAGATTACCTGGTCGATGAAATTGAAGACTATCAAAACCCGTTGCAGCATGCTACATAGAGCCCATGCGCGCTAGCTCATCTTTCGGTGAGTATGTTATCGGAATTATAATCCACACAGAACACCGGAACAGAAACTTTCTTTCCTGGTCCGCGGTCGAAGTATTTTGATAGTTTGCGGCACGATACCTGCTATCGGATCAACGGAAGTTACGGATGCCAAGTTATAACCTCAGAGGTAAATTTCAAATCATACACGTCGCGTGTCGAGCCTGATGGCTACAAACTGGGGATGATCGACCACTAACCTCGCAATCACTCAGATTATTCCTCAACCTGATTGTAAGCGATAGTCCAAAAACAGTGTGCATGGGCATGCTGCTCAGACATGGCTATCCTTCATGGCAGTACCAGATTGAAGCAAAATTTTTTGGTACGATGATCCTGCTGTTCTCAACCTTGCTCCACGGTGACATTCTTTATGCTCGACGAAATTTTCCCACACTTTCAATCGCTGCCGCAATAATTTTTTTCACACTAAATTAGGTCCAAGTGCATTGAACCTCAACTCATTGCAATTTTGCAAATTCACAACGGCTGAAACTGGCCTGCTGTTTTGGGCTGAATTGAAATCAATAATTAATTGATTTTATCTTGTAGGCTGCTTTGCCCGGAACCTCGAAGAAGCCATCATCCTGACCTGCCTTCTCATCTTTACTGGTCTTGAAAACACACCCGGCCAAAAATATAAAAAATATAGGACACATCCATGCTTATAGATTTTTTCACTGGAACCATCTGACATCCAGCGAAGTGGGCACACTCAATCAATAAAACCGCATCTTTCGGTAATTCATTCATACAAGCCATTTTTGTGAGCACTCTCTCTCTCTCTCTCTTATCTCACTTACCATCAATCCTATTCCGTGTAGCATCAGCCTGAGATATTTGCGCCGCTGATATAGTCTAGGTTTGCTGTACACTCCTCCACAGTCGCTTTGAATCCTAACGGGCGCCCATCCTCTCTTTCCAATGTCTTGGGCTTACCGATCTATCATTTTGGCTGGAGTTGTCCTACAAATTCTGTCTCATCCTTATGACCCCAAGCTTATTGACTATAACATCAACATCAATCAGACGGGGGGAAATCAAATCATTTCATATACATCCGATTGGCCTGATAAGAGCAAGAATGGCTACACACCTAGCCCTACCAATTGGAGAGCACTTCCCACCTATACTGTACTACTAGACAAGTAAATCCATGCTTTCTCTCAACTGGGAGTTAATAAACCTCGCTGATCATGGCTTTTCGGTGTTAGATTTGTGGATGGGGATCCTACAAACAATGATTACTTCGGCATACAATGGGAGTGGGACTTGTCGGCCAATCGTGGGTGTTTGATTTTTACTGATCATTCTACTTTAATCTTACTCAAATTGAACGCTGTCCAGAACTGCGGCATGGAGGCGACATTGCTGGATTTGCACAGGATCGAGTGTTGGATTATATTTAGTAAGCAATCTTGAGTATTGGCTTGTTTTCTCAAACGGTGGTATTTATTCTTCTCCCTTGAACAGTGGAATGGGCTATCGATGCATTTTCTTTGCTGGTACACCCTGGATCAATATGCCATGGCAAGCCGATGGCTACTCAGCGCTGGATTTTACCCTACTAGATCCGCACTATGGAACGCTAGCTGAGTGGCGAGCAGCAATTGACAGAATTCATTCGAAAGGAATGTGAGAATATTTCAGACTCAACATTTTGCTAGTTGTGCACTTTTTTTGATTTTCTATTTGAGAATTGATTATGTTTACAGGTATGTCATGCTGGACATGACCACAACGACTATGGGTGATTTGATTGGACATACGGAATTTTTGAATGCCTCGACACCGTTCAATATTCAGGGATATCAGGTTCAATGGAAATATCCCCCTCACACTCCATGGGACTTGCACCACTACGTTGACTTCAACTTCACGAACACCCGCTCTCCCTGCCGTTTACCTAATTTTTATGATCACGACGGCTCTCTGCTCACCTCAATTGACAAATCTATAGAATGTTATGCCGGCGATTTTGATCAGTTTGGAGATATTGAAGCTTTCGGGGTGCATCCAGATTGGCAGCGTCAGCTTTCTAAATTTGCATCGGTTCAAGATCGTTTGCGTGAATGGGACGACGGCGTTGCAGCCAAATTGGAGCACTTAGCCTGCATGACATTGAGAGCTCTAGACCCCGATTCAATCCGAATTGATAAGGCGACTCAACAAACTGTTGATTTTGTAGGAAAGTGGGGTGGTGCAGTCAAAAGTTGTGCAAACTCGATTGGAAAGAACAATTTTTTCATTCCTGGTGAAATGTCAGTCAACCGGGAACGTGATTTTTACAACAAGTTTTGCAGATCACTAATTGTTGTATCAACCTACCAGAACTGGTGGCAACACCTTTGGGTCGCTATATATAGGACGTGGCCGACAGCCCCGAAACTATGCCAATCTTGGCTTTAAGGAAGCATCATTGGTTCAAGCCAATCAATCCCAATACTTCATGAGGCCACTTGGCCAAAACGGTCTTGACTCTGCGGCGTTCCATTATTCGGTTTACCGCTCTTTGACCCGTTTCTTGAGCATGGATGGCAATCTTGATGTAGCATACGATGTTGATGTCAACTGGAGTACTGCATGGAATCAGATATTCGTGTCAAGTTAGTAGCTTTAAAACGTTTTGCTTTGCTTATCATGACGTCGCGACAAAACTCTTCAGCTAACGTCTTGGACCTTCTCTGCTTAGATGATTTTGTTAATCATCATACCGGCGAAATCGACCCCAGACATTTATATGGAACGTCGAACCAGGATGTATTTCGATGGCCCTCTTTGAAGAATGGTACAGAAAAGTTATTGCTTGGTCAGCTGATTACAAATCTGGTGATGCCTGGGATCCCTCTTGCTTATTACGGTGAAGAGCAAGCTATGTACCTTTATGACTCTCAAGGTAAGATTCTCATGTGTGTCCAAGTCAAAGCCTTTACTGACTTGTGAGTTTACTTCACAGCTAGCAATTATTTATACGGCCGGCAAGCGATGACAGCTACACGGGCATGGCAAACTCATGGTTGCTATAAAGTCGGATCTAAGCAGTATTTCAACATGCCGCTAGACAAGGCGCTTACGGGATGCCGAGATGAATGGAATAGCTTGGATCATTTTGATCCCACATCAGGGGTACGATCGGTACTTTCTCATTTTACATACTTACGAGCGAAATATGCAGCTCTGCAAGATGGTTTCAATCTAATTCAAAGAGGAAATTGGACAAGCTATGGCCTACTTCCGGGCTCTAACATGACTCAGACAGAATGGGGCTTTTGGAGTGTGACTAGAGGCCCCACCGATATGCAACAACTCAGCGGACCGAATGCCAATGTCACCGTTTGGATGCTATACAGCAATCTGAACACTAGCAAAACTTTTGACTTCGATTGTGCTACTCAATCATGGATCTCGGCGCCTTATCCAGCTCCCATGACGGTGCGAAATTTGATTTACCCATATGAAACTTACAACTTAGCTGGCTCGAAATCACCTTACTACTTGGACGGAAAAGCTCCATATCGGGGTTGCTTGCAATCTGTTACGATGGATGCGTTGGGCTTCAAAGTTTTAGTTCCTGTCGATAACTGGACCCCACCTTTGCCTCAACTGGTCAAGTTTTCTCCGGGTCATGATGCTCGAATCCTCTCGCAGGCGGGATCAGACAACAAGCCAATCGCAATTTCATTCTCTTTTTCTGATGCAATGTCTTGCGACAGTGTCACGCGAGCACTCACCCTGTCATACGTCATTGACCCATCATCAACCTCTAAACCTCGCATAAACACTGATTCCCCAACTTGTACATCGATTCCACCGATACTCAATACTGTCAATTCCGCTCCGGCAGCTGTGTGGACGTGGTCAAGTCAGATTCTTGATGCAGCCGATGGCATATATGAAATTGTTGTCAATAATGCCACTAACACAGCTGGTGTCCACACTGGATCAGTTGATCATCTTTTGATTCGAAAAGGTGCACACGATAACCCAATAGCGTTTCAAAAAGTCACATATTCTAAAAATCTTCTCCAAGTAAGATCAGATGGTCTTCATCGGATTGTGTCGAATGCGGCCGGAGCCGACTTGATGCGATACTCGTCCGATTTCGGTAAGACATGGGGAAAATGGCAGCCCTATGCTTCTGAGGTCGGGCTACCAGCGGGAACCTTTAGTGATGCACATTTTTGGGAAGGAGACCACATCCGTGTGCAATATTGGTCGAAGCTGAGCGGCTCCGCAGCTCAGCAAGTGGACTCTGATCATGGCTATAGTGGGACTGGCGTTCGAACAGTGCCTCAGCTTCTCCTTCGAGGTCCCTTCAACCAATGGTAAGTTAAGCTCATCTTGCCTGTATCACCTCCCTTGTTTGACAGTTTTTTTTTTCAGGGGATATGACCTGGGCACTAGCAATGACTTCCAAGTGCATGATGGCAATTTGACTTTTGATGTAGGTTTACTTGATACCTCGCATCTCACTACAAGCTAATAAAATATCATCTCTATGTTATCTGACAGATAATGACCAGTTGGCCGAATTACTTCCAAGTGACACCATTTGATGTCCACGATCAGCTTTACTGGGGGGATGTCGATGGCGATGGTGCCCTAGATTTGCTTCCGCCCAATACTCAATCATCCAACTACCTTAATCTATCCAAACCTCTATCACCTCATTTAGGATGGAGAATTGTCGTCAATCAAGCTGATATGACTTGGACCGCTATTCCAATAGGAGATGAACTAGTTGGGATTTTTGTATTTCTTTTACTTATCATTATTCCTCCTTTGACTGCCATACTGTCTTGTTGGATTTTTCGAAAAGCTTTTTACAGCATCAAAATTAACAAGGTAAAGCCATCCAGTACTTCATTTTATCTTATGGTGTAACTGACAATTTGCATCACGTTGACAGTATGGCTTTAAAGAGAAGAAGGGCTTCGGTATCAACCCTTTTCTGGACCTGATGAAGCAAAAGACCAGTGAGTTCAGACCCACGCGCGGGGAGAAGGGAGAGATGGGGATGATCAGTGCTGGGATCGGCGCTGCCATGGGTATCAAAATTCGTGGTGCAAGGTGGCCTGATGACATGACCATGCGAAGAAAAGTTCTGATCGCCACACTCGAATATGAGATAACCGATTGGAAATTAAAAGTCAAAATTGGTGGTTTGGGAGTCATGTCATCGCTGATGGGCAAAGCAATGCACGATGTTGACTTGTTATGGGTGGTGCCGAAAGTCCAAGATCTAGAATATCCGCAGGCTGATCCAGCTCCTCCAATCGAAGTCACTATATTTGGCGAAAAATACTTGATAGAGCTTCAGGTTCACAAAGTTGATAACATCACCTACTATCTATTGGACTCACCGGTCTTCCGAGCGAACACTAAATCTGACCCCTACCCCGCCAGAATGGACGATCTAAGTTCCGCCATTTTTTATTCATCGTGGAATCAAAGTATTGCTGAGGTTTGTCGTAGAACCCCCGACTTGGATATTTATCACATCAATGATTACCATGGTGCATTAGCCCCACTATACCTGCTACCTATGGTTCTTCCCGCTTGTCTCTCACTCCACAATGCTGAATTCCAAGGTCTTTGGCCTCTTCGAACTAAAGAAGAGGCTGATGAGGTCTGCCGCGCGTTCAATCTATCCAAAGAAATTGTCACAAAGTATGTGCAATTTGGAAATGTTTTCAATCTACTTCACGCAGCTGCTAGCTACATAAGTCACCATCAAAAAAGTGTCGGCGTGGCAGGTGTCAGTGATAAATATGGAAAGCGCAGTTGGGCAAGGTACCCCGCGCTATGGACACTCAAAACGATCGATTCGCTGCCCAACCCCGACCCTACGGATATTGAAGCACTTGACGAGAGCCCACGGAATATGAAAGCCGTTATGATTGACGAAACGGCAGAAGCTCAACGCCCAGAAGATAAACGTAAAACACAAGAGTGGGCCGGCCTAAAGCAAGATGCAAATGCTCAACTCTTTATTTTTGTAGGAAGATGGTCGCTGCAGAAAGGAGTGGACCTCATTGCTGATGTGTTCACGTCTGTTCTCGAGAAGCGCTCGGATGTACAGCTTATAGCGGTTGGACCCGTGGTGGATCTCTATGGCCGCTTTGCAGCTGCAAAGTTGGCTCGATTGATGGAACTGTACCCCGGTCGCGTATTCTCGAAACCGGAATTTACGGCTCTCCCACCCTTTATCTTTTCTGGCGGTGATTTCGCTCTGATCCCTAGTCGTGATGAGCCATTCGGGTTGGTGGCCGTAGAATTTGGCAGAAAGGGTGCTTTAGGGGTTGGAAGTCGTTTAGGAGGATTAGGTTTGATGCCTGGATGGTGGTTTCCCGTCGAGAGCGATAGTACTGCACACATGCACTCCCAATTTGCCAAAACTATTAAAGCGGCTCTGAAATCGACCAAAGAAGAAAGGGCGATCTTACGTGCTCGTTCTGCATTGCAGCGCTTTCCGGTTCTTGAATGGCGAAGCAGGATGGAAAACATGCATCGCCGATCCATCAAGGCCTCCAGAAAGTATGCGGGTAGACTCGCTGCTGGACCGGATACTCCTTCGCGCCCACGTTCAGACATGAAGATTGATATTGATCCGTTTGCGAGTCGTGATTCCATAGGATCACCTCGTTTTGAAGACCAAACGCAATATCTGACACCCACCACGCCTTTCCACTTACAATTATCCCCCCCCATCAGCCGGGAAGGCTCTTCGCAATCCATTCCAGACATCAGAACTCCAGCGACCTGGCAATCACCTAGAACGAGCGAGGAATACGAATCGGAGGGGCGGGATTTCTCACCGCTTGTAACTGGTAGCGGCAGCCGCAATCCATCCATTTCCGATGATGGCACGAAGTGTATCAACGGTAGGCGCATATCTGTTGCACCTTCCTTGCATCCCGACCTCGTTGCTGCGCGCGAACACGACGAACAATACGGCAGTTTCCTCAACAAGGCGAATCGCCAACTCAGCCGCAAGCTCACCAGCAAATTGACTATCACGCATGGTAGGCAAGCTGTTAAGGATCCATTTATTCCCGGCCCGTCCAACCCGAGGCACAGTGCCATAGACGAGGCAGATGAAGGTGAATTACTTCCTCCCGTTAGATTGTTTGTCGGCGGCGCACGAGCTCGAAATTCTTTTGATTCCATCAACTCAATTATGGAAGAACATGGGGCAGATTCTCCTCTCAATCAAGCCATCGAAGGCTTTACCGATGAGAATGGGAAGGTCACTCAAGAATTTATTGCAAAGCTCTCTGCGTTAAACTCGACTAATTCCAAAGCTGATCTGTGCATCGCTGAGTACCTGGTAGCCGCTGAGAAGGCGCATTTCAAGCATGTCAGAGACGACAAACTTGCTCTAGCAAAGTCGCAACATGAAATTCTTTCACCGAAGAACCCATCTAAAAGGCCGATGTCCTATGCAGTAAGTGAATGGACCCTCAATAACAAAACTGGTGAAAAGGACGTAGACGAGGAGGGTGAAATCACCGAAAAAACATTTGCAGTACCCTCAGAATTGAACAAGTGGCAAATAAAACTTCAACAAGTCTATTACGGTTGGCCTGCATATACTATACTACTAGCACTCGGTCAAGTACTTGGAGCTACTAGCTTTCAACTTTCACTTTTCGGTGGCACCAGCTCGCAAAGGACATTTGACCTGTACAGTAAGTGAGTTTTGTAGACAAACATCGCGTAAACGAGTACTGATCTGATTCAATTTCTTTGTTCGCAGTAATCGGTGCCGTAAACATCATTGGCTCGGTGTGTTGGTACATTCTGAACAGCGTGAAGCCAGCTACATGGTCACTTTCACTGCCTTGGGTCTGCTTTGCAATGGCTTTCCTTTTGATTGGAGTTCCGTCACTGTCGCCTAGCTTAAAAGTCTACAGTATTAGGCATCCGATCAGCTTGTTCGCATCAAGTCTGTATTCTTTCGCTTCAGCCGCGGGATTTTGTGAGTGTTATATTGTTCACAAGTAAAGCAACTGCAAGACTAAGAGAGCGCCCGATTACAGTATTCTTTAGCACTAATTTTGGTGAAGAAGCGGGAGGAGCAGCGAACACTTGGGTATATCGAGCGTGCATAGTGCAGGGCACTCAGCAAATTTGGGTAGGTTTTTGTTTTTAATTTCCACATAACTCGTTCTAGCGCTCACAACCACTGATCGCGTGGACTTTGATTTGCTTTCCACAGGTGGCAGCACTGTGGTACTGGGGTTTCAAACTACAAGGCACCAACCCCTCGGATACAGCATCTGTACCTCCTGCTTGGATCAACGCTTTTACACTGACGCTGTCAGTGATGTGTTTCTCCATTGGATATGTCCTCTATGTTGGACTTGTGAGTAAATTCAGGCACAAATGTTATCAACGAGACACGGCAGCTTACCAGAATCATAAATGCAGCCCAACTATTATCGCAATGTACCCGGTCAAGTGCCCAATTTTGTAAAAACATTGCTTCGTCGCAAGCTGGTACTATGGTATCTATGCGCAGAAATTCTTCGAGATTATTGGTTGTAAGTCTCGCAGCTGTAACATTCAACGAGTGTCAAATTGTCGGTTGACGTTAAACCCAATAATTACACAGATCAGGACCTTATGGAAGAAATTGGTCGTTTTTGTGGACGGGAACATCTATACCTGTCTGGGCAACTGTTCTTCTCATTTTCATCTTCTTTTTGGGGGTCTGGGCGGTAAGTTCTGACTTTTTCTGATTGCTGATACACTATATTGACAGTTTAAACAATTTTTCACGCGTAGGCTATCATGAAAGCTCTGAGCCACGCATCCAAGAAGCACACGTGGTTCTTGCCGATTTTCGCAGTGGGTCTGGGAGCTCCTAGGTGGTGTCAGATGCTCTGGGGAACTAGCAGTCTCGCAATGTACATTCCCTGGGCAGGTCCAGCAGGTCCTTATTTAGGCAGTAAGTCTTTCACTTGAGTATAATGATGCCCTACATTCTTATTGATCTTTTATTTGATTTATCTCAGCCTCTTTGTGGCTTTGGCTGGGTGTTTTAGATGCAATCCAAGGAGTAGGCCTGGGAATGATTTTGCTACAAACTTTGAGTCGGGTGCATGTTGCTGCGACACTATGTTTGGCACAAATTATTGGCTCTACGGCCGTCATTGCAGCAAGAGCCACGGCCCCCAATCGAATTGGTCCGGGTAACGTGTTTCCTGACCTTGGCCTATGGGATTTAAGTGGAACCATCAAGCAATCGCCATTGGCTAATTGGGAGTTTTGGGTCGCTTTGGTGTCCCAGTTAATAATCGTTGTTGGTTACTTGGTCTTGTTCAGACGAGAAGTAGGTTTAAATTATTCCATCAATTTGACATGCTCGTACTAATCTATATATCCTTAATCTCTGCAGCAACTCTCCAAGCCATAAGAACATTTTTCGGTTCTCATTTGTGAATCATTCTCAAAACGTAGCCAATTTGCACACTGTATTATTCTGTAAATTGAGGCCATCATACTTTTTCCAATTATTTTACCAGCATATGTGTTCGTGCTTTCTACTCATTTAGATCGATTCACTTAAAGCTGAGGTAATTTCTCTAGTAAATATCTTGGGTTTTCAATGTATCAAATTCTCTTAAATCTCAATTTTTATTTGTCTCTTTTTGGTATGTGTATAATTGTTTACTATCATCATATAGGCACTTCATTCATGCAATCGAGCCATGATAACATGAGTACATGTTGAATACCCTTCCCATGACCGCAAATGGTTTGTTTACATTTTCATGGTCATGTTTGCTACCGTAATAACGCAATTTATTATGATCAAAGAATCTAGAAATCACAAAACTTCACGAAACATCAAGTCGCCAAGTCAATTTTTAATTTTCAAAAAATCGTCTTGAGGTTCAATCTCATTTCTATCGGTAATTCATGTACACGTAATGGCGCAAGAAGAATTCAAGTTGATATATCAACAGGAAGAAGGGTTGGAATGAGAAAAATAAACCTGCTTTCCTTGAATCTTGAAGCTCAAATTTTGACAGCTTGATCAATCTCTTCATTGTTGAGATAGAAGACATTCGAGTCATCTGTGACATGTGAGGAGGAAGCGGGGATAGTGGTTTCTTTTTGCTTAGTCATCACTTAGGTTAGATTAGGGTTACTAGTTGTATTTAGTTTCACCCGTTGTTATTTCCTTTTCCTCACTCATTTCTTCCGTTTCTCATTTCTTCTCACCATTAGGTGTTTTTGTCTTTCCCAACATCCCTGGTTAGCTCACCACGTTCTGTTGTCTCTCCAAAGGTGATTTCCCCTTCTTGTCTTTCCCAACATCCCTGGTTAGCTCACCATTCTGTTGTCTCTCCAAAGGTTATGAGCCCAGTGCTGTTGCACTTGTAAAGACAACCAACAGAGCTATATCACAGTAGGAATACAGGTAGATTAAATCAGAAATCATTGTGGCAGACAAATCCTCAACCTCACTTCATCCATTGCTCCCTTCACCTCCTTACTCTGGATGATCTCTATTGGCTGAGTCAAACAATAGCAACTCGTAGGCTTGGATTCAACCTTACAGTGGTATCTTACTCCCCTAGTTCAGGAAGTCAATCCCAGTCCTAGTACTCCTACAACAATCATGACTTTCAATGTCCACGGAACCATTCTTTATAGCTCATGGAAGAACACTGACAAGGAAAAAGTTGATATTTCTATGTAATATTTCTTTAGCGGTCTGAAAACCCAACATAAGCGCCAAATGAATTCATCCAAAGCAGCCTCTCAAGCTGCCTTCTGTGTCTTGGCCAACAATCTCAACAACGCGCCCAACAAACCAAAGAAACATTACAGACGTCAGTTTTGCAGAAATGGTACTCACAATCCCAATACAACTCACAGTGAAGAAAATTGTCACCAATTACATCCAGAGAAGGCCATTGCTTTTCATCAAGGCTTCATCAATGAATCAAATTGAGTGAATCTCAATTCAGCCAAAGTTCTAGTTGCCAACTCAGTCACATCAGATTTGATTATCCTTGACAGTGGCGCCTCCAACCACTATTTGAAGCACCAATCATATTTCAAGCAACTGTCACCGTTGAATGATCTTGTCTACTCTGCGGACAGATCTCCTATGCCCATCAGTGGCTATGGAGAGGCCGAAATTCTCACACCCAGCAGCCATCTTCACCTGAGCAGTGCTGCCTACATTCCAAATCTTACCAACTCTCTCATTTCACTGGGCCAATACATCAAGACCGGTTACTGCATTCTGCCAACCCCTTCTGGCTTTGAATGCTGAAAGCTCATCAAAGCCATTCCTTTGTGTTGCTTACACAGTTCCACCCTACTCTGCTTGGGTACCATCAATAGCGACAATCTCTTGATACTCAACCAAACAGGTTCTAAAGCCAATCTTGTATGTGAAGAGGACTCTCTAACGTTACATCGAGCACTTGGTCATCCCAGCCTCAAGTATCCCAAGGCCACTTATCCAGACAAGAATGTTTCTGAATTTCATTGTCCCGATTGCAACGTTGCTGAAATGCATAAACAACCATTTTCTGGATCTTTCCCACGTCCTAGAGAGCCGCTTGAAATAATTCACATGGATCTTTGCGGGCCCATTACCCCGGCATCCCAAGGTGGCAGCCTCTACTTCCTGAAAATAATCGACGGTTACAGCAAATTTCAATTTCTCTATCTCCTGAAGCATAAGTCCAACACTTTTTGCTTGTTCCAGGACTTCCTGACCCAAGCTGAGAAGATGTCCAAACACACCCTTCTCTCCATGGTCTCCCATGTGGTACTCTAAAGTGTGATGAATTTTAGGTCTTAGAAGTCTGGAACTGTGAGAGGTAAAGAATTGGATTGAAAGAGGAGCTGGCTAGTTTTTGGTTCTAAGGTAAAATGGCTCAAACTCAATGATCTTTATTTCATAAAAACAAGAAAATTATAAAGGAAAAATACATGTCACACAACTGTGACATGTCTAACTCATAAAACTAGTGTGTTTATCAGTGAGAACAAAACCATCTGAGATGCTATCATGGAATCAGGAGAGAGTATTTAAAGTAACTAACTAACATAAATTACTATAGATATAACAGACCACTAATATAGCCAACTAACATGAACTAAATTAGATAAATAAGACCACTAATATAGCTAACTAGCATGAACTATATTAGATAAATAAACAATATCATAAAACTAACATGTTATAATATTGAGAAAAATATTGATTTATTCATTTTAAGATATATAAAAATAAATAAAAAGTAAATTATGTTTCATAGTAAAAGTAGGATGGAAGCAGAAATTTGTGGAAAAAAAACAACAAAGTGGACTCAATAAAAAAATTATTATCTCACCCTTAAGGAGCATGAATTCTTTAGTTTTTATTTCAGAAATGTATTCTACACCCAAATTAACCCCTAGTCACTCACCAGAGCCATATCAATAACTCCACTAGTTTAAGAGCTACTCAAGGCAGAAGACTTAAATAGGGTACTTAGAATTATTTCACAACATCACAATCATTATGAATACAGCTTTATGCATCACAGAATATTATATAAGTCAATAAACCATAAAAAATATCACATAATCCATATCTACTGTCACATATCCAATGCAAGTTCCATAGATAAGAGGCTATGACCTCATTTACTGTACACATTCAACTACCACAGAATAAACCCCACACTTACACATGTTTAGAAAGCCTCTGACCTCATATTAAAATCCCCACTTGTTTCAAAAGGGATTAGCCCACATGTCTGGAAGGAGATAAGATAAGATACACTAGCACTGATGTCATTTCTGTGCACTGTATGATTTTCTGACACCCTGTTTGTTGTACCCTGTTTTTGACACCATTTTTCTATATAAGGAGCTCTCTCCTCAGTGTTTCCCCCCCCCCCATCTGACCATCAGGAAATTATAATCAAAGGTCCCTCCTAGACATCCCCCCCTGTAAAATACTTGCAACCCAAAGAAATAAATAATTTACATTCATTAGAACCTCAGTGTGTAGCCATTGCTCACTTTCTTTAGCTTTCTTAAGGAGCCAAAAAGGACTTGAATCACATCCTTGCTCCCACAGCTACCCTTCTTTCCATTATTATTTTCCTTTTCAAACCAATCTGAGTGCTGGAAACACCATCTTAAACTTCCAATTTCTTACCATCAATCAGGTGTAGCCTTGCTCCTTGCTCATTCTCAGACAACCAGGCTATCAGTGATTTCTTGTCATTAAGACAGAGTCTTTACTCACTTATCTGTTTCTAAATTCTTCCACAAGGGCTTAAATACTCTAGCCTCTTTTGGAGTCTCATACCAACAATGGTAGATAATTTGTTAATCGGTCCTTCTCCAACTTCTATCAAGCTCGAGGAATCAAACACCTGACAAATCCCCCCTATACTCCACAACAAAACCCCTTTGTGGAAAGAGGAAATCGGACAACCGTTGAAAAGGCTTGTGCCAGACTCTCCCTGGACTGGTGGGCTGAGGCAGGAAGCACAGCTGTATATCTGGAAAATCAATTGCCAGATAGCTCCATCAAGATGCTCTCACCATTTGAGCTATGGATGGGTAGTCCTCCCAATTTATCCACCCTTCGCCCCTTTAGCTTTCAAGCGGTAGTTTTCTGAGAAAAATCTCACAGAGCATAAAAATTCTCACCGTCAGGACTGGAGGGAATTTTTCTTGGATATGAGGAGGGCCATCACTCCTATTGGGTTCTCACTCTGGCTACTGGGGCAGTCAAAACAACCCATCACGTCAAATGTTTCCCCGGCAAATTCCTGGGTGTTCAAGGCAAAACTCTAGCTCAGCCTTTTTTCTTCGCACAGCTGCTGGATGATCCTGCTGGTGAGGACCATCAACCTGCAGAAGTCATCCCCAGTAACACTCTCAGTCCAAATTTGTCAGCAACGGTGGAGCTTCCTGAACCTGATGTTGACACCCAGGCTGCTCCTCCTGCTACCACTAAAAAGGCATACACCTATGTCCCTCACTTTGACCTTGCACCCAAAGATATCAACCTGGACTTAGACCAAAAAAATATCCTGCAAGAAAAGCATAGGCACCAGGCCAATGTTATTGTTGGGGAACATGTTCAGCTTCAAGACCCCAAGTTGTTTTGTCAAGCAATGTCATGTCTGATGCAAATGATTGGATCAACAACATTGAGCGTCACAATGTGTGGACTCCGGCAGTGATACCAACAGTGGGCCACTACGCTACACTACGCTACATGGCCGATAACCATCACCATGGGAAAACTGGGCTCTCCGGCTGTCCAGTGACACCAAAAGAACAAAGGGGCCCTTTGTACTTTTGGTGTCACTGGTCAGCCAGTGAGCCGGTTTTTCCCATGGTGCATTAGCGTAGCACTTTTTTTTTCTCTTCCCACTTTGTGTAGCGTTAGTTGTAATTTTATTCCGCTACACTAACAGTTAGCGTAGCGGAAAATTTTCATTGAAATTTTTTTCGTAGTGTTAGTTGAAAATCTGATCTGCTACACTAACAGTTAGCGTAGCTTTTACTCCGCTAACAGAATTTTGAAGAATCTGTAGCGTACCTTTTTCCCAACAATCAGCGTAGCGTAGCTGAATGAAAACTAGGCTAGGCTGCGCTACACACGCTAACCACTTAACTAACCACTCAACTAACCACTCAACTAAAAGTTGAATCAAATATTTGAGCAGGGTGGGAATGAAACCCATGTACTCAGAATCTTAGGCTAGCCCAGACATGGTC